>WNGS01168583.1:1013937-1033824 GCA_020271785.1 Procambarus virginalis | reverse complement strand
CATTCTCTAAACCTTTTCCTATAGCACTCCGGCGTCAGCTTGAACGAATGGAGCACGGCCGTTTTACTGCATCATAGTTGGTACATTCCTGGAGATCGGAGCAATTATAAGCTTCACGAGCTTCACCAGTGAGCCTTCCCTGAACTAGCTTGCACTCCGCCTCGGCCACTTCTTATATGTAGCGACCTTCTCAAAGTGATCGAGAAGCCCTCAGCCTCATTCAGACACGAAGACTGGCAAATCCCTCTCTCTCACTCGGCGGTCCTCTTGCTGTGATGGGGCAGTTGGAACTAGTCCTAGCTCAGCTCGTTTCAGCTCAATCTCCTTGTTCGCTCAAACCCTGCAGCTTCGTCTAGCGTCTATCTCGCGCTCTTCAGCTGTGCTTCTCGTTCTTCTCGTTGCTGCTGTGCCTCTCGTTCTTCTCTTTGCTGGGTGCCTCTCGTTCTTCTCTACGCAGCTGTGCTTCTCTTTCTGATTCCTCGCGCTTCAGCTGTGCTTCTCTTTCTTCTCTGCGCAGCTGTGCTTTCTTTCTGCTTCTCACGCTTCAGCTGTGCTTCTCTTTCTTCTCTGCGCAGCTGTGCTTCTGTTCGCGCTCTTCCTTGCGGTAGATGTGCTTCTATCTGCATCTTCATTATTTCTAGCTTGACACTGCGCCTACTGCCACTGGATCCCGGCTGCTGCCACCAGTACTCAGGTTCTCTCCTCCACTGGCAGGTGTCTGTGGCCGCTCCTCTCCTAAGGCTTCATCACGTGCCTTGAGCTGTGCCATGATCTCAAGTCTTCTTTCTCCCACTTTGGAAGCTCTCAACTTGATCCAAAGTGGTCGGCGATCGTCTGCAGCTGTGCCTTGGTGCACTCCTCCAGTACTTGCTCGTCTCTCGTGTCTATAAACCTGGCTACTTTATCACCCTCCATCTTGTGACAATGAGTGAAAACTTGGCCTGATATTTAAACCACAATTACAACCTTGATCTTGCTCGTATCCTGGCAAGGTCGCCAATGTCGGGGTTTCACGGTGTTCTCGTTAGTGAGGGTTAAAGCAAAGGTAGACGGATCTCCTTTCCAGGTGGTTGCTCCGACAATAACCCTTACTCACCGTCGTTCGGCGGGTCTTCCCTCGATCCTCTAGGCTCCACTGCTCGCCTCGGAGAGTACCCCAGTCGGTCTCACAACCGGCCTTAAATTGCAAGATGAGTGGGGGCACAGATCGTTCCTCAATCTGTGGCCCGCCCCGACACCGAACTCTTACACAGCCTTTAAGGTCGCCAACTGGTTTTTTAGGTGGCCAGTAGTAACACGCAGTGGTCAGGTGTAATTGTGGCAAGAGCAAATTCCAGTAATATGGTATCAGGCAGGTCACTCTGCTTTACTTCATTACACGGTCACAAGATAAATGGAGGGGATGATATCAAACACCAAAGAGTTTTGGTATTTTACTTAAAAGACAACGAGAAATATATATGCATCAATGTATCAGGAATAATATATGACCATGCTCCTTCATAGCAGAATAATTCTGAGCGCACCGATATGGTAACATCCGCAGCGCCACGCGTCACCTGTCAGATGTCAGCTGACCGGGACCCTCGCGATCGTGGGAACAGACTAGTACTTGTTTTCTAATTCTGTCACGATCCCCGTTTATTTAACTTTTTCCAAAACACTATTCAACATTCACATGGCTTACTTATGATTTCACTGGCCTCACGATCAACATCTTATTCACAATACTCTCACAGTGACTTTCCACCGTACCAAAAGATTACTCTATTCTTAATAATATTTACTGTGAATGCACTCGCTTGATCACTGAACTTTTCTTTATATCTATACTTTCTCTCACAGAGATATCACTGGCAATCACTTCACATATATGATATATTCAGTACACAGTCATGTCATATATAAATCAGTAATCAAATTTCAGGCATATATATATAAATCATGAAGATCAATACACAGGCATTTATATCGATAGATCATAGAGATCAACACACAGGCATTATATCGATAGATTATAGAGATCAACACACGGGCACTATATCAATAGATTATAGAGATCATCCACAGGCATTTATATCAATAGATTATAGAGATCAATCCACAGGCATTTATATCAATAGATTATAGAGATCAATCCACAGGCATTATATCAATAGATTATAGAGATCAATCCACAGGCATTTATATCAATAGATCATAGAGATCAACACACCAATATCTGGTTTACTACCAATATATATAATAATAATACTCACTGGAAATTAATAATAGTCACAGTAAATTCTCTGATGAATCTTGGTGCTTGCACACACCCACACATAGATATATATGTAAACTGATACTGTGAGCGCTCTGGGCAGGCTCACCACACACTGTGCTCTCTGTGACTTAAACTCAAGTGAGACTTGCTCACGACATATAAAATATCCTGACAAGAAAATATATAGCTAACTAAAGGGAAATGGGAGGGTAACTGTAAACACCTACTTCACCTATCCTAGGATGACAGTTGGGTTGTAGCTCCTGGTCCAGGCTCTCGCCTCGTTCACCATCCAGAAACACAAGCCCACGCCTTAGGATGTCGCGTCTCGCCGCTTCTGTACACAGCAGGTCCGTGCTCCTTCCTCTACAGTACGTCGCAGGGTTGAAGTCGGTCTCCTGGCCGTCAACTTTCCTCCCAACTACGGCAGCCAGCCTACGTCTCGGCGGTCGTCGTACGTTTCCCAATTAGTTCTTGTCACTGTACTCCCAGAGTAACTGCCTCTCACCACTACGAAGTCACTGTGAAGTTATCAGCCGTCCCGGACGACACTGCTTAAGCTCCACACGCACAGCACCCGACTTCAGAGCACTTGAAGCTCACTTCACTGTCAATTCCCTCGTCGTCTAGATATATCGCTAGGTATTTGGGAAGACTTCTCGACGTGCTTGCATCCAACTGTTGACTCGTAGGGTTCCACGAAGGTGGGGTTACTGTCAAACTTGACAGGATCGTCGATCACACGTTCAACCTGGTTGACAAGGTGTCAACTCGGTTCACTCACGGTGGGTGGCCCGGCCACTAAGCTGCCTCTTATACTGGTGAACTGCCAACGACGACACACGTCGATGCCCGGCCCACTTCTTGCAACGCACCTGTCCCCTGAGCACTTGTTGCTCAATATTCTGTCAATTCCTTATCTGAGCCACATCTGGGTTGCAGGAAGACCTCACAGAGTGCGTGCCAACAACTGGAGACGCTTACATCCACCGGAGTTCGGTAAATCCGTCACTCTGACAGGATGACCGATCGCGCGTCCTACCTCTCGGACGTGTCGTGAAAGACTGATATCGCCACGGCGCCAACACGGCCGGACCCCCCATGCCTATGTGACGTCACTTTTCCCAAAGTTGGTTTTCATTGGCTCCCAGTGCCATGTCGCTGACGGTGACCAATCTGGCGGCACTGACGTCACACAGTTTTGGCGGGAGAACAGACTCGCCAGCGCCATATTGGCTCCCTAAAGAGTCTATCCCACAGGCCAAAATACTACATTTTCGCAAATTTCTCGGCTCATCGAGAATGCTGTTCTCTCCCACATATGTTCAATTGATGCCTGCAATGTAGAGAACGCTCGGGAATAGTGGACATGACTCTTACAGCAGGCGTGGGAGAATTAGAAGGGGGGGAACACCGTCACAGTACTCACCTACTTGTACCTGCAGGATCGAGCATTGACTCTTGGATCTCGCCTCTCTAACCATCGGTTGTTAATAGCAATGACTCCGGTCCTATTTCCCTATCATATCTAGTTTGAAAATTATGAATAGAGTTTGCTTCCACACCCTGTTCCTTAAGTGCATTCCATTTTTCCACTACTCCCATGCTAAAAAAAAACTTCCTAACATCTCTCTGACTCATCAGAGTTTCCGATCTCCACCCATGTCCCCTCGTTCTATTAGTATTCCATGTGAACATGTCATCTGTTTCCACTCTGTCAATTCCCCTGAGTATTTCAGACGTTTTATCATATCCCTATCTCTCTTCTTTTTTCTAGTGTCGTAAGATTCAGTTCCTTCAGGCGCTCATCATATCCCATCCCCTCATAACTCTGGAACGTGCCTCGTTGCAAACTTCTGAACCTTTTCCAGTTTCCTTATGTGTTTCTTCAGGTGAGGACTCCATGATGGCGTGGCGTACTCTAAGACTGGTCTCACGTGGGTAGTGCAAAGCACCCTAAGTTCCTCCTTTGTTAGCTTTATGAATGATGTCCTAATTTTTACCATTTGTAGAATATGTGTGGTAAATAGATTAGGTGTTACGTCCACTTCTTTCTCGAATCGTCACTGGTGTTCCCCTTCTTTGTATACTGTCCCTTTGGTCTCCTATCACCTAATACCATTTACCTAACTTTACATTTGCTCGTGTCGAACTCCAGTAGCCATTTCTCTAACCATCTCAGCAGCCTGTTCAAATCCTCTTGGAGGATCCTACGATCCTCCTCTGTCACAACTATTCTCATAAATTTTGCATCATCCGTGAATATCAACATGTAGGATTGTACTCCTGTAAACATGTCATTAACGTATATTAGAAATATAATTGGTTCCAGCACTTATCCTTGAGGTACTCACTCGTTAATGTTCGTCATTCCGACTTCTCGCCTCTTACCTTTACTCTCTGACTCCTTCCTGTTAGGTAGTTCCTTACCCATGCTATAGCTTTTCTGCTTACTTCCACCTGCTCTTCAAGTATGAATAGCAGTCTCATGTGTGGAACTATATCAAAGGCTTTTTGGCAGTCCAGAATATGCAGTCTGCCCATTCTTTTCTATCCTGCCTTATCCTCGTTATTTTATCATATAATTCCGAAAGGTTTATTAAGCATGATTTTCCTTTCAAAAACCCTTTTTGATGCGTGTTTACAAACCTAATGTTCTCGAGGTGTGCAACAAGCCTTAGCCTAATTATTCTTTCAAGCATTTTGCTTGTCAGTGATGCTTGTCAGGGATGGTTGTCAGTGATACAGGTCTAAAGTTAAGTGCCGCTTCCCTATCCCCCTTTCTTGAAAATCGGTACGACATTTGCCTTCTTCCAGCAACAGGGCATTCTCTTGACATAAGTGACTCATTAAAGGTTCTTGCCATAGGCACACGGAGGACCTGTGTTGCCTCTTTGAGTATGTACTCACCTAGTTGTGTTTGTGGGGGTTGAGCTCTGCTCTTTCGGCCCGCCTCTCAACTGTCAATCAATAAATTGTTTCTAACAACTAACATTTTTTTCTCCACACACACACACACACACACACACACAGGAAGCAGACCATAACAGCTGTCTAACTCCCAGGTACCTATTTACTGCAAGGTAACAGATGACATCAAGGTGGAAGAAACTCTGCCCATTTGGTTTCTGTCATCACTGGGGATCGAACCCTGACCCTAGGATTATGTGTCCAGAGCGCTGTCCACTCAGCTATCAGGCCCAATGGTGTGCGTGTATGTGTACTTACCTATTTGTGCTTGCGGGGGTGGAGCTTTGGCTCTTTGGTCCCGACTCTCAACCGTCAATCAACTGGTGTATAGATTCCTGAGCCTACTGGGCTCTATCATATCTACATTTAAAACTGTGTATGGAGTCAGCCTCCACCACATCTCTGCCTAATGCATTCTACTTGTTAACTACTCTGACACTGCAAAAGTTCTTTCTAACGTCCCTGTGGCTCATTTGGGTACTCAGTTTCCACCTGTGTCCCCTTGTTCGCCTACCACCAGAATTGAAAAGTTTATCCTTGTCTACCCTGTGAAATTCCCCTGAGGATTTTGAAGGTAGTGATCATGTCTTCCCTTACTCTTCTGTCTTCCAGTGTCGTAAGGTGCTATTCCCGCAGTCTTTCCCTCGTTACTCATGCCTCTTAGTTCTGTAACTAGTCTAGTGGCATACGTCTGAACTCTTCCGAGCTTCGTCTTGTACTTGACAAGGTACGGGCTCCATGCTGAGGCCACATACTCCACGATTGGTCTTACATATGTGGTATACAAGATTCTGAATGATTCCTTATACAGGTTCCTGAATGCTGTTCGGATGTTAGGCAGTCTTGCATATGCCGCAGACGTAATTCTCTTTATGTGGGCTTCAGGAAACAGGTTTGATGTGATATCAACCCGTAGATCTTTCTCTCTATCCGTTTCATGAAGTACTTCATCTCCCATTCTGTATCCTGTGTCTGGCCTTTAGTTTCCGCCTCCTAGTTTCATTACTTTTCATTTACTTGGGTTTAACTTGAGCAGCCATTTACTGCACCATTCATTCTATCTGTCCAGGTCATCTTGTAGCCTCCTGCTATCCTCCTCTGTTTCACTCCTTCTCATAATTTTTGCATGATCAGCAAACATTAAGAGAAACGAGTCTATACCCTCCGGGAGATTATTTACACATATCAGAAACAGTATAGGTTAAAGGACTGACCCCTACGGGACTCCACTTGTGACGTCTTGCCAATCTGAGACCTCACCCCTCACAGTGACTCGTTGTCTTTTGTTGCTTAGGTACTCCCTTATCTAATGGAGTACCTTCCCTTTCACTCCAGCCTGTATCTCCAGCTTTTTCACTAGCTCTTGTGTGGTACTGTATCAAAGGCTTTCTGGCATTCCAAAAATATCCAGTCTGCCCATCCCTCTATTTCTTGCCTGATTTTGGTTGCCTGGTCGTGGAATTCAATTCACCCTGTGAGGTAGGACTTGGCATCCCTGAACCCATGTTGATGCTGTGTTACAAATTTCCTTCGCTCTAGATGTTCCACTAGCTTTCTTTGCACAATCTTCTCCATCCGCTTGCACGGTATGCAGGTTAGGGACACTGGCATGTAGGTAAGTGTCTCCTGTCTATCCCCTCTCTTTCATATCGGGACTGTGGGAACCTACCTGTGAGATTTATATTTATTTAATTGATATAATTTATATAGAATTTATATTTACGTTAATTTATATACTTCGATACCAATTGGTATGATGATAAGTGGACTGTATTTCTGCAATATTTCTCACAAATAGATCCTTACAGATTAGGAGGGTGTATATTAAATGTATATATGTGCAGCCAATCAAACTACAGTATTAACTACATATATTAGTAAATAAATTGGAGGCGAAAATTATAGGAACTGAATTTGCTCCAAGGACTCGGTCTTAACAAACAATGGCTGACCTCTCTCCCACTACTGATGCCTTGCCTTACTTTGTCCGATGTCAATAAGTGATAGTAGGGTCACATTTACTTTATTTTGATACTGATAATTAAGTTAACTCAATTGAGATATTTTTATGATATTAAAAGTCCAAAGACTACTGTATTAAGCATAATTCCCAACAGAATAGCTGGTGAATTTATAGTACTATGTCGCAATGATATCCTGTTTTCTATTGACGGAAAATTCCACTACAAGCTACATTTTCTATGGGGTTAACTTGTGTATACAACACAGCAGCAATATTATCTGCCTATTGTAAGTAATATTATTAAATGATGTTGGGTTTTCCGACAGGGACTACATTAGCTGCTTTCCAAATTTCTGGCAGTTCCCCTGTTGTCAGTGATATGTTAAACACTATGGAGAGTGGTAAGCACAGTGCTTCTGCTCCTTCCTTTAGTTTCCAAGGGGAGATTCCATCTGGGCCTATAGCCTTTGTCACATCCAACTTTAGTAAAAACTTCCTTACATCCTCACTGGTAATCTCAAACTCTTCCAGTGGTTCCTGGTTAAATATTCCCTCTCTTATCTCTGGAATTTCTCCTTGCTCGAAGGTGAAGACCTCCTGGAATTTCTTATTCAGTTCCTCACACACCTCCTTATCGTTTGTAGTGAATCCTTCTGCCCCTATCCTTATATTCATTACCTGTTCCTTTACTGTTGTTTTTCTCCTGATGTGGCTGTGCAGCAATTTAGGTTGAGTCATTGTCTTGCTCACGATGTCATTTTCATATTGTAATTCTGCCTCTCGTTTCATCCCGACATATTCATTCATGGCACTCTGATATCTTTCTCTGCTCTCAAGTGTCCTGTCATTCCTATAGTTTCTCCATGCCCTTTTACTTTGCTGCTTAGCTAGCCTACATCTCTGATTAAACCATGGGTTTCTCATCTTCATTTCGTTGTCTTCTTTTTGGGCTGGGACATATTTGTTTGCTGCCTCCTTGCATTTCTGCATGACGTAGTCCATCATGTCTTGGGCCATCTTTTCCCTAAGCTCTGTTTCCCATGTTATATCTGTTAGGAATCTTCTTATGTCCTCATCGTTACCCTTATGGAATGCCAGCCTTTTGTTTTCAGTACCCCTCCTCGAGTTCAATAACCCTTCTTCAACCGGATACTCAAACACCAGTATACTGTGGTCGCTCATTCCTACTGGGGCCTCAAAACCGATTTCCCTTATGTCGGAGTCGTTCAGAGTGAAGACTTGTTCGAGTCTCGCTGGTTCATCGTTTACTCTCATCCAAGTGGGCT
This sequence comes from Procambarus virginalis, assembly GCA_020271785.1. Lineage (NCBI taxonomy): Eukaryota > Metazoa > Arthropoda > Malacostraca > Decapoda > Cambaridae > Procambarus > Procambarus virginalis. Next base: position 1,025,342 of record WNGS01168583.1, on the reverse strand, counting down.
CCCTGACATGTTGGCTTAGAAAGTTTCTTGTCGCCACCTCCATTAGTTTGACTCTCCATGTATCCTCTCCTCCATGCGGTTCCTTGTTCTCCGAGTCTATCCTTCCATGATTGAAGTCCCCCATGATGGGCAGATGGGATAAATTTCTACAGGCAGCAGAGTCTGCCTTCTCAATTATAGTGTTAACTGCCGTGTTGTTGTTGTCACACTGTTGCCTGGGACTTCTGTCATTTCGTGGAGGGTTGTATATCACTGCTACTATAACTTTTGGTCCTCCCATTGTCATGGTGCCTGTTATATAGTCTCCGAATCCTTCGCAGCCCGGGATAACCATCTCCTTGGAACTCCATTCCCTTCTCATTAGTAGGGCCGCTCCACCTCCTCCCCTTCCCTCCCTCTCTTTCCTTATTACAGTGTAGTCCTGGGGAAACACTGCATTCGCTATGATTCCTGAAAGTTTTGCTTCTGTGAATCCGATTACATCTGGGTGCATTTCTGGTGCTCTTTCCCTTAGTTCACTTGCCTTGCTTGTGATCCCATCTATGTTCGAGTACATCACCCTGAAACTGACTCTCTTCTGTCCCTTCACAGATCCTTTTGCTTCCCCTGAAGCGGGGAAACAGGGAGGGACCGGTGTGTGTATGTGTGCGTGTGTGTGTACTCACCTAGTTGTACTCACATAGTTGTGCTTGCGGGGGTTGAGCTCTGGCTCTTTGGTCCCACCTCTCAACATTCAATCAACAGATGTACAGGTTCCTGAGCCTACTTGGCTCCATCATATCTGCACTTGAAACTGTGTATGGAGTCAGCCTCCACCACATCACTTCCTAATGAATTCCATTTGTCAACCACTGTGACACTAAAAAAGTGTCTAATATCACTGTGGCTCATTTGGGCACTCAGTTTCCACCTGTGTCCCCTAGTGCATGGGCCCTTTATGTTAAATAACCTGTCTTTATCTACCCTGTTGATTCCATTGAGAATCTTCAATGTGGTGATCATGTCCCCCCCCCTAACTCTTCTGTCTTCCAACGAAGTGAGGATTAATTCCCGTAGTCTCTCCTCGTAGCTCATACCTCTCAGCTCGGGCACTAGTCTGGTGGCAAACCTTTAAACCTTTTCCAGTTTAATCTTATGCTTGAATAGATATGGACTATTCATGCTGGAGCCGCATACTCCAGGATTGGTCTGACATATGTGGTATATAATGTTCTGAAAGATTCCTTACACAAGTTTCTAAATGCCGTTCTTATGTTAGCCAACTTGGCATATGCCGCTGATGTTATCCTCTTGATATGAGCTTCAGGGGACAGGTCTGGCGTGATATCAACCCCCAGGACTTTCTCTCTCTCTGACTCCTGAAGTATTTCGTCTCCCAAATGATACCTTGTATCTAGTCTCCTGCTTCTTACCCTTATCTTCATTAAATTACATTTGCTTGGGTTAAACACTAACAACCATTTGTTCGACCATTCCTGCAGCTTGTCCAGGTCTTCTTGAAGCCTCAACCTGTCCTCCTCTGTCTTAATCATTCTCATAATTTTATCGTCGTCAGGAAACATTGAGAGGAATGAGTCTATACCCTCTGGGAGATCATTTACGTATATCAGAAACAGGATAAGTCCGAGTACAGAGCCCTGTGTGACTTCACGCCAATCTGAGGTCTCACCCCTTCACTGTAACTCTCTGCTTCCTATTGTTTATGTACTCCCTTATCCACTGGAGTGCCCTACCAGTTACTCCTGCCTGTTTCTCCAGCTTATGCATCAGACATTTAAGGGGTACTGTGTCAAAGGCTTTCCGACAGTCCAAAAAAATGCAGTTCGCTCATCCTTCTCTTTCTTGCTTAATCTTTGTCACCTGATAGTAGAATTCTATTAAGCCTGTAAGGCAAGATTTACCCTCCCTGAACCCATGTTGATGGGTTGTCACGAAGTCTCATCTCTCCAGATGTGTTACTAGGTTTTTTCTCACAATCTTCTCCATCACCTTGCATGTTATACAAGTTAAGGACACTGGCCTGTAGTTCAGTGCCTCTTGTCTGTCACCCTTTTTGTATACTGGGACTACATTAGCCGTCTTCCATATTTCTGGTAGATCTCCCGTTTCCAGTGACCTACTATACACCATGGAGAGTGGCAAACAAAGTCCTCTTGCACACTCTTTCAATACCCATGGTGAAATTCTCTCTGGCCCAGCAGCTTTTCTCACGTCCAGCTCCAATAGGTGCTTCTTGACCTCATCACTTGTAATTTCAAACCTTTATAAGGTCGCCTGGTTTCCTGCCACCTCTCCTAGCTCCATGACTTCTCCTTGTTCTATTGTAAAGTCCTCCTGGAACCTTTTGTTGAGTTTCTCACACACCTCTTTGTCATTCTCTGTGTACCTGTCCTCACCCACCATCAAGTGTTATCACCTGTTCCTTCACTGTTGTCTTCCTCCTGATGTGACTGTGTAGTAGTTTTGGTTCGGTCTTGGCTTTGTTAGCTATATCATTTTCATACCTTTTCTCAGCTGCTCTTCTCATACTAACATACTCGTTCCTGGTTCTCTGGTGTCTCTACTTTCAGGTGTTCTGTTATTACGGAAGTTCCTCCATGCCCTTTTGTTCAGCTCCTTTGCTTTCATACATTCCCTAGTAAACCATGGATTCTTCTTTTGCTTCTCTACTTTTTCCTGTCGGGCTGGGACAAACCTGCTTACAGCCTCCAGACACTTTTGGGTGACATAGTCCATCACGTCTTGTACGGACTTGGTTCTGAGTTCTGTCCCATTGTATATCCCTTAGGAATTTATTCATTTTCTCATAGTTTCCCTTTCAGTACTCCAGCCCTTTGTTTCCCAGTTCTTTTTTGGGGGAGATAATTCCTAGCTCAACCAGGTACTCAAAGCTCAATACACTATGATCACTCATTCCCAGAGGGGCTTCCAACTTAACTTCCCTTATATCCGACTCATTTAGGGTAAATATCAGATCAAGCAAGACTGGTTCGTCTTCTCTCATTCTTGTCGGTCCCTTGACGTGTTGACTGAAACAGTTTCTTGTTGCCATGTCCAGCAGCTTAGCTATCCATGTGTCTGGGCCTCCATGTGGGTCTCTGTTCCCCCAATCTATCTTCCCATGGTTGAAGTCTCCCATGATTAGTAGTCTGGATCCGTTCCTGCTAGCCACAGAAGCTGCTCTCTATTATATTGATGGTGGCCATATTGTTTCTATCATATTCTTGTCTGGGTCTTCTGTCGTTCGGTGGGGGGTTATATATGACTGCTACTATAACTTTCTGTCCTCTAGGTACTATGGTGCCTGATATGTAGTCACTGCAATCTTCACAGTTCTGATTTACCATCTCTTCAAAACTCCAACCTTTTCTTATCAGCAAAGCTACACCACCTCCTCCTTTCCCTTCCCTCTCTTTCCTCACTACTTAGTAGTCCTGTGGAAACACTGCATTTGCTATGGTTTTCGTTAGCTTTGCTTCTGTGAGTGCTATTATATCTGGGTTTTCTTCAAGTGCCCATTCTCCGAGTTCACTGGTTTTATTTGTAATCCCATCTATGTTAGTGTACATTGCCTTGAAGTTCACTTTCTTATGTTCATTTTCAAGACCCCTTCTTGGCGAGCATTCTGCTGGTGGGAAAAGCTGTTCCCTGGGTGAGAAGATCTGTGAGATGGTTTGCAGGGTCTCAGAGGATTTTGGGGTGGGGGGTGGGGGTGCAAGGGAAAGGGGGACAGGTAGGGTGTGGCTTAAGGAGATAGGGGGAGACATGGAGGATACGGGATGAGGGGGAGGAGAGATAGGGAGGGTATGGAATGAAGGGGGATGGGGGGACAGGGGGGGGGTGGAGGAAGGTGGAAGGGGGAATATGGTTGGAATGGGGGAGGAATGATAGGGTCAGAATGGGGTGGGGGGAAGGGAGTTGGGTGTGGTTGGGTGAGCATTTGGGTGGGGGCAGGTAGGGTGAGGGGAAGGGAGGGTTTCTATGCAGAGGGGAGTGGTAGTGTTGCCCTCCCCTCTGGTGTTGCTGGGATGCTGGTTGTGGGTTCCCTTCTTATCTCTGGGACTGTTGTGTTGGGGTCTACGATTTCCTGGTTTACTCCTCTCTCCCTGCGCTTCCTCCTTGCCTCTGCTGCCCTGGCTCGCTCCTCCTTCGCCCTGTCCCTCTGCAGGAATACTTTCTTGTATTCCTCCACATACTGCAGACGACTCTTCCTTTCTAAAATAACCTCTTTGGTGGCCTCTTTTGTAAACACCACCTTCACCAGTCGGATCGGTCCTTGTTGTACCAGCCCAACCTGAAAACCTTCTCAATGTTTTTTTCAGCCCCTTCTAGCTGTAACCCCTTCAGTAGCCCATGTACTGCCTCTCTATCCTTACTATTCCATTCCTGCCTATTGGATCCTTCCTGTTTTGATGCCTACAACTACCACTGAGCTTTCTTTGAGCGCAGGCGGGAGAGATACATATTGGCGGGAGAGATACATAATAATTTACACATGGAAAATATTAGAGGGGCTGGTCCTAAACCTGCACACAGAAATAACATCACATGAGACCAGAAGACATGGCAGGATGTGCAGAATACCCCCGTTGAAAAGCAGAGGTGCAACTGGTACTCTGAGAGAGAACTCTATCAACATCAGGGGCCCGAGACTGTTCAACACGCTCCCGCTACACATAAGGGGCATAACTGGCAAACCCCTCACAGTGTTCAAGAGAGAACTGGATAAGCACCTCCAAAGGATACCTGATCAACCAGGCTGTGACTCATACGTCAGGCTGCTAGCAGCCGCGTCCAACAGCCTGGTTGATCAGTCCAACAACCAGGAGGCCTGGTCGATGACCGGGCCGCGGGAGAGAGAGAGAGAGAGGGGGGGGGGGAAAGAGGGAGATTGTATGGGAGAGGGGAGGAGATGGTCACTTTAGATCAGGTGGTCAGGTGGTGGGAGAGGGTGAGGGAGATGGAGGGGGTCCCACTGTGTGGGAGGGTTTTGGGGGTAGGGGGGGAATATCTGGTATGCTATAGAAGAAGAGAGAAAAGGGGGGGAGGGATAATGTATGTATATGTGTGTGTGTACTCACCTAATTGTGCTTGAGGGGGTTGAGCTTTTGTTCTTTGGTCCCGCCTCTCAACTGTCAATCAACTGGTGTACAGATTCCTGAGTCTACTGGGCTCTATCATATCTACATTTGAAACTGTGTATGGAGTCAGCCTCCACCACATCACGTCCTAGTGCATTCCATATACTAACTACTCTGACACTGAAAAAGTTCTTTCTAATGTCACTGTGGCTCATTTAGGTACTCAGCTTCCACCTGTGTCCCCTTGTTCGCGCCCCTCCAGTGTTGAATAGTTCATCCTTATTTACCCGGTCAATTCCCCTGAGGATTTTGTAGGTTGTGATCATGTCCCCCCTTACTCTTCTGCCTTCCAGCGTCGTAAGTTGCATTTCCCGCAGCCTATCCTCATAACTCATGCCTCTTAGTTCTGGGACTAGTCTAGTAGCATACCTTTGGACTTTTTCCAGCTTCGTCTTGTGCTTGACAAGGTACGGGCTCCATGCTGGGGCCGCATACTCCAGGATTGGTCTTACATATGTGGTGTACAAGATACTGAATGATTCCTTACACAGGTTCCTGAACGCCGTTCTGATGTTAGCCAGCCTCGCATATGCCACAGACGTTATTCTCTTTATGTGGGCTTCAGGAGACAGGTTTGGTGTGATATCAACTCCTAGATCTTTCTCTCTGTCTGTTTCATTAAGTACTTCATCACCTATTCTGTATCCTGTGTCTGGCCTCCTGTTTCCACTGCCTAGTTTCATTACTTTGCATTTACTTGGGTTGAACTTCAACAGCCATTTGCTGGACCATTCACTCAGTCTATCTAGGTCATCTTGTAGCCTCCTACTATCATCCTCTGTTTCAATCCTCCTCATAATTTTTGCATCGTCGGCAAACATTGAGAGGAACGAATCTATACCCTCTGGGAGATCATTTACATATACCAGAAACAGTATAGGTCCAAGGACTGACCCCTGCGGGACTCCACTTGTAACGTCTCGCCAATCTGAGACTTCACCCCTCACACAGACTCATTGTCTCCTGTTGCTTAGGTACTCCTCTATCCACGGAGTACCTTCCCTTTCACTCCAGCCTGCATCTCCAACTTTCGCACTAGCCTCTTGTGTGGCACTGTATCAAAGGCTTTCTGACAATCCAAAAATGCAGTCTGCCCACCCTTCTCTTTCTTGCCTTATTTTTGTTGCCTGGTCGTAGAATTCAAGTAACCCTGTGAGGCAGGACCTGCCATCCCTGAACCCATGTTGATGCTGTGTTACAAAGTTCCTTCGCTCCAGATGCTCCACTAGTTTTTTTCGCACAATCTTCTCCATCAGCTTGCATGGTATGCAGGTTAGGGACACTGGCCTGTAGTTCAGTGCCTCCTGTCTATCCCCTTTCTTGTATATCGGGACTACGTTAGCTGCTTTCCAAATATCTGGCAGTTCCCCTGTTGCCAGTGATTTGTTATACACTATGGAGAGTGGTAGGCACAGTTCTCTTGCTCCTTCCTTTAGAACCCATGGGTAGATTCCATCTGGGCCTATAGCCTTTGTCACATCCAACTCTAGTAAACACTTCCTTACTTCCCCGCTGGTAATCTCAAAGTCTTCCAGTGGTTCCTGGTTAGCTATTCCCTCTCTTACCTCTGGAATTTCTCCTTGCTCGAAGGTGAAGACCTCCTGGAATTTCTTATTCAACTCCTCACACACTTCCTTGTCATTTGTAGTGAATCCTTCCGCCCCTATCCTCAGTTTCATAACCTGTTCCTTTACTGTTGTTTTTCTCCTGATGTGGCTATGCAACAATTTAGGCTGAGTCTTTGCCTTGCTTGCGATGTCATTTTCGTATTGTCTTTCTGCCTCTCTTCTCATCCTGACATATTCATTCCTGGCATTCTGGTATCTTTCTCTGCTCTCCAGTGTCCTGTTATTCCTATAGTTTCTCCATGCCCTTTTACTTTGCTGCTTAGCTAGCCTACATCTCTGATTAAACCATGGGTTTCTCATTTTCATTTCTCTGTTTTCCTTTTGGACTGGGACAAATTTGTTTGCTGCGTCCTTGCACTTCTGCGTGATGTAATCCATCATATCTTGGGCCGTCTTTCCCCTGAGCTCTGTTTCCCATGCTATATCTGTCAGAATTTTCTTATCCCCTCATAGTTTCCCTTTCGGTATGCTAACCTTTTGGTTTCGGTATCCCTCCTCGAGTTCAATAACCCTTCTTCAACCAGTACTCAAACACCAGTACACTGTGGTCGCTCATTCCTACTGGGTCCTCAAAACCGATTTCTCTTATGTCGGAGTGGTTCAGAGTGAAGACTAGGTCGAGTCTCGCTGGTTCGTCATTGCCTCTCATCCTTGTGGGTTCTCCGACATGCTGGGTTAAAAAGTTTCTTGTCACCACCTCCAATAGTTTGGCTCTCCACGTATCCTCGCCTCCATGCGGTTCCTTGTTCTCCCAGTCAATCCTTCCGTGATTGAAGTCGCCCATGATGAGCAGGTGGGATCTATTTCTACAGGCAACAGAGGCTGTCCTCTCAATTATAGTGTTAACTGCCATGTTGTTGTTTTCATACTCTTGACTGGGTCTTCTGTCATTTGGTGGAGGGTTGTATATTACTGTGGTAAAAACTCCAGGCAGTATATCTCCTTTTAATTGACTTCAATAAATTAAAGTTTATCTTATTTTTTCTTAGTAGGTAAGAAATTGAGTGGACTGTATGTACTTGTTAAAACTGCCTGAAATTAATCTCACACAAATTGGGGGGACAATTTGTAGCTTAAACCACTTTGTAATGGCTCCTTCTTAAACTGCAAATTGTTTACCTAAGTTTAATTATTTAATATTATATCATACCACATATGGTGGTCTAATCTACTATTATTTCAACAATTATTACTAGTTATGAATACTACTACTACAATAACTAGAATGGCCTTATCTGAGCCTGTAGTAAGGGCCTGCTAAGGCTGTGTCATGTTAGCATCTATGTGGGTGTGGCCCTGTGCCTCATGGTGCCAATGGCGGCTGTGGAGGCCTTCAAGGCTGGCAACAGCTAGGTACATGTGCATAGTTCTACTGCTCAGCTACTTGCTGTTCCAAGTCACAATTTACCTGTTTGGGATGCAAGGAGTTAGTACATTTCCCTAAGCATATCAATACAGGTATAACATGGTATGTGAGGGCTGTAAAAATGGGGTACACGTACATGGTGTTGGTGTTGTTCATATATCATAACCGCCAATACCCTTTGATATTAAAAAGTGCACTATTGTAATATACAAATACTTGGTAAGACGGATACGTTCGTTGCTGTGATGTGATAGGCTGTGTTGCTGGTTGTTGACACGTTAATTGGGTGTCTAGGTGTTAAACAACTCTGGAGCCATGTGCAGCGTAAGGCTGCTTTGTTATTGTTTTTTCGTGTGAGCGTGGCGTCTGCCCGAGACGCTCTGCTTCCCCTGTTCCAATATTTTGGTGTTAATAATTATATTCAGTCTTATTGAACACTTTTTTATTCAATTTAGACATTAAACTGTTGTATGAACAGTGGTTTAATAATGTAAATACTACGGCGACGTCGATGACGTCACGGAGTCTCCCATTCTCTAATTTTAAGAGGATACTGTTAAGGGAAGACTATACTATTTGTGTATGAGTGTGTCGGTTTCCCGACATAATTCCGGGGGGGAGAACACGGGTCGAAGTCCCGGTAAGGACTGCGATCACTTTATTCTTCTCCTTCAGAATTATAATGCTGCTTTAATTTGAGTTTACATTGTTGAGCTGCAGTCCTTTGGGGACGTATGTCCCGTACTGGCGTATCGGGTGCTGGAAGTCGCTGTACGTCTTCGTTCCTGGCCAGTTCTAAAGGAACTAATTTCTCTAAAGTTTTGAGAGTAGTGTTGCCTCGGCATTTCACTTTCACTATTCTCAAGATGCCCTGGCTGTCTGGATGAACAGAGACTATTTGACCTAAAGGCCACTCTGAGCGTGGTCCATCACTATCCACCAGAACTATGTCACCAGGGTTCAAGTTAATTCTGTTGTAGGGGTTGTTTGCCCCGTAATGATACTCTCTCAGAGCTGTAAGGTATTCTCGAGTCCATACGTCATTCCACCGACTTATCACCCTTGATAGATGTTTGAAACGTTGAACCAAATCACTCTCTTGGACATATGAAGGATCCTCTGGTTCCTCGTCCGTAAGGGACACAAGTGTTTTGAGAGGTCTACCATACATCAAATGAGCTGGACTTAATGGTTCACGCTGCAAAACATCATCAGAGAGGTAGGTAAGTGGTCGGTTATTGACTCGTGCTTCTATCTCTATGACTACTGTTTGAAGCTCCTGCAGGTCAATCTTTTGGCGGTGTAGGGTTTTCCGTAGAGAACGTTTTACCGTACCAACCATGCGTTCATAGAAGCCTCCGTGCCATGGTGCTCTGGGAGGTATGAATTTCCAATGGCACTGCCGTTGATTTAGGGCTGTGCGTACCTTTGGATGTGTCCAGATTTTCCTCAGACATGCTTCTCCTGCCACTAAGTTGGACCCATTGTCTGAGATCATTAACTTAGGACAGGATCTACGTGAAGCAAACCTGCGGAAAGCCTGTAAGAATGCTTCGGCACTCATATCGGGAGTCACTTCTAGATGGACTGCCCTTGTTGTGGCACAAGTAAAAAGACAGATGTAAGCTTTTACTGGTTTCTTGTCTTTAGTGCCTGTAAGTGTTAGTGCTCCTGTGAAATCTACTCCTGTAGTCTCAAAGGGACGAATATGTACGACTCGTTCCTTCGGAAGTGGAGGAGGGCCAGGATATGGACACACTCTGGCATCGTATCTCCGGCAAACAACACAGGATTTGATTATTGATTTTACTGTCTGTCTACCTTGGGGTAGCCAGTACTGTTGTCTTAAGTCTGTGAGAGTATCTAATACCCCACCATGCAGAGTGCAGTATTTGTGTATATGTAACACAATTAGTTTGCTTACTATGTGGTGACGAGGGAGCAATATTGGATTTTTTGCTTCCAAATCTATGTCAGCGTGCTGTAAGCGGCCTCCGCATCTGATTATGTTATAATTGTCAGTGTCTAACCAGAGACCCAGATCACGTTGTAGCTTCTTTGGAACATTGTCAAATTCTGTCCCGAATGTGTCGATCTGAGCTCTTTGACCCAATACCTTAGGGCATTAGGGAATTTATGCTTGATTCCTATTTTCTTTAGAAAATCAAACACTACTTGGGTGACACCTATAAGTTTGTTCAGTTCAGAGTACCGAGTAGGATCAATTACCAAAGTCCGAGGTGGTTCTGGGTTCTCAGTGGGAACAGTAACATTGGTCACAATGACTTGTGGCTTTTGTTCAGGCCACTGGTCGCTGATTAGCCACTGAGGTCCATTGAACCACATCTCTGCCTTTGTTAATTGCCGTAAAGTCAGTCCTCGGGAGAGATAGTCAGCTGGATTCTCTTTTGTGGGTACATATCTTAGTTTATACCCTGCTGACAACTCTCGTATTTCCTTAACGCGGTTACTCACGTAAGGATTCTTACTGTTATTGTTCTTAACCCACTGTAGTACTGCCTCATTATCTGACCAAACTACTGTTTCTTTAAAGTGGATGTGGCGTAAGGCCTTGATCAAATAATGAGCCAATCTTACTCCTAACAGTAAGGCTGTTAATTCCAGTTGTGGCAGTGATCTTTTCTTTAAAGGTGCCACTCTGGCCTTTGATGTGAGCAAATTGGCTTGCCCATTTGTGACCAGGTAAGCTACTGTTCCATAAGCCTTTCCTGAGGCATCACAGAATACATGTAGCTTAATTGGTTCCTTTTCATTTACTACTGTGTTCCTGGGGAACTTGACAGACTCTAGGGTACTTAAATCTTTTACTAACCTTGCCATTTTTCTTGTAGGGCAGGTGTTAGAAGATCATCCCAGCCTATCTTTTGTTGCCAACATTCCTGTATTATCAACTTCCCATTAATCAGTACTGGGCTTAATAGTCCTAATGGGTCGAAGGGTTTGCTGACTTGTGATAGTAATTTTCTCATTGTTCATTGTAAGTTAGTGGTATCAGGCTCCACTGACTTGATTGTCAACTGATCTGTTGTCGTGTTCCATTCGACACCTAGTACCTTTGTCATCTCGGGTACCTGGTAATCGGGAAATTCAGTTGAGATCAGTTGATTTAATTTTTCATTGTTAGAGACCCAAGATTGGAGAGGCATATTGGCTCCCATTAATTCTCGATTGGCCTCATGGTATATGTCCAACAGTTTACTTTCACTGTTGGTTGTACCTTGAAAATTATCCACATACAGGTTTTTTGTT
>WNGS01168583.1:995847-1012937 GCA_020271785.1 Procambarus virginalis | reverse complement strand
AGACAGAGGAGGACAGGTTGAGGCTCAAGAAGACCTGGACAAGCTGCAGGAATGGTCGAACAAATGGTTGTTAGTGTTTAACCCAAGCAAATGTAATTTATGAAGATAAGGTAAGAAGCAGGAGACTAGATACAAGGTATCATTGGGAGACGAAATACTTCAGGAGTCAGAGAGAGAGAAAGACCTGGGGGTTGATATCACGCCAGACCTGTCCCTGAAGCTCATAAAAGAAGGATAACATCAGCGGCATATGCCAAGGTGGCTAACATAAGAACGGCATTTAGAAACTTGTGTAAGGAATCTTTCAGAACATTATATACCACATATGTCGACCAATTGGAGTATGCGGCTCCAGCATGAATAGTCCATATCTATTCAGCATAAGATTAAACTGGAAAAGTTTAAAGGTTTGCCACCAGACTAGTGCCGAGCTGAGAGGTATGAGCTACGAGGAGAGACTACGGGAATTAATCCTCACTTCGTTGGAAGACAGAAGAGTTAGGGGGGGGACATGATCACCACATTCAAGATTCTCAATGGAATCGACAGGGTAGATAAAGACAGGTTATTTAACATAAAGGGCCCATGCACTAGGGGACACAGGTGGAAACTGAGTGCCCAAATGAGCCACAGTGATATTAGACACTTTTTTAGTGTCACAGTGGTTGACAAATGGAATTTATTAGGAAGTGATGTGGTGGAGGCTGACTCCATACACAGTTTCAAGTGCAGATATGATGGAGCCAAGTAGGCTCAGGAACCTGTACATCTGTTGATTGAATGTTGAGAAGCGGGACCAAAGAGCCAGAGCTCAACCCCCGCAAACACAACTATGTGAGTACAACTAGGTGAGTACACACACACGCACACATACACTATCTGGGGCCAGGTATCCTGGTGGATAGCGTGCAGGATTCGTAATTCTGTGGCGCGGGTTCGATTCCCGCACCCGGCAGAAACAAATGGGCAAAGTTTCTTTCACCCTGTATGCCCCTGTTACCTAGCAGTTTAGTCAGCTGTCACGGGCTGCTTCCTGGGGTGTGTGTGTGTGGTGTGAAAAAAAAAAAAAAAAAAAAAAAAAAAAAAAAAAAAAAAACGTTAGGGTAGGTAGTAAACAGTTGATTGATAGTTGAGAGGCGGGCCGAAAGAGCAAAGCTCAACCCCCGTAAAAAAAAAAAAAAAAAAAAATACAACTAAGTGAATACACACAGTGGAGTCCCACAGGGCTCTGTACTTGGACCTATCCTGTTTCTGATATACGTAAATGATCTCCCAGAGGGTATAGACTCATTCCTCTCAATGTTTGCTGACGACGCCAAAATTATGAGAAGGATTAAGACAGAGGAGGACAGCTTGAGACTTCAAGAAGACCTGGACAAGCTGCAGGAATGGTCGAACAAATGGCTGTTAGAGTTTAACCCAAGCAAATGTAATGTAATGAAGATAGGGGTAGGAAGCAGGAGACCAGATACAAGGTATCATTTGGGAGATGAAATACTTCAAGAGTCAGAGAGAGAGAAAGACCTGGGGGTTGATATCACGCCAGACCTGTCCCCTGAAGCTCATATCAAGAGGATAACATCAGCAGCATATGCCAGGTTGGCTAACATAAGAACGGCCTTTAGAAACTTGTGTAAGGAATCTTTCAGAACATTATATACCACATATGTCAGACCAATCCTGGAGTATGCGGCTCCAGCATGGAGTCCCTATCTAGTCAAGCATAAGACTAAACTGGAAAAGGTTCAAAGGTTTGCCACCAGACTAGTACCCGAGCTGAGAGGTATGAGCTACGAGGAGCGACTGCAGGAATTAAACCTCACTTCGTTGGAAGACAGAAGAGTTAGGGGGGACATGATCACCAAATTCAAGATTCTCAGGGGAATCGACAGGGTTGATAAAGACAGGCTGTTTAACACAAGGGGCACACGCACTAGGGGACACAGGTGGAAGCTGAGTGCCCAAATGAGCCACAGAGATATTAGAAAGAACTTTTTTAGTGTCAGAGTGGTTGACAAATGGAATGCATTAGGAAGCGATGTGGTGGAGGCTGACTCCATACACAGTTTCAAATGTAGATATGATAGAGCCCATTAGGCTCAGGAAACTGTACACCTGTTGATTGACGGTTGAGAGGCGGGACCAAAGAGCCAGAGCTCAACCCCCGCAAGCACAACTAGGTGAGTACAACTAGGTGAGTACACCGGTCCCTCCCTGTTTCCCCACTTCAGGGGAAGCAAAAGGATCTGTGACGGGACAGAAGAGAGTCAGTTTCAGGGTGATGTACTCGAACATAAATGGGATCACAAGCAAGGCAAGTGAACTAAGGGAAAGAGCACCAGAAATGCACCCAGATGTAATCGGATTCACAGAAGCAAAACTTTCAGGAATCATAGCGAATGCAGTGTTTCCCCAGGACTACACTGTAATAAGGAAAGAGAGGGAGGGAAGGGGAAGAGGTGGAGCGGCCCTACTAATGAGAAGGGAATGGAGTTCCAAGGAGATGGTTATCCCGGGCTGCGAAGGATTCGGAGACTATATAACAGGCACCATGACAATGGGAGGACCAAAAGTTATAGTAGCAGTGACATACAACCCTCCACGAAATGATAGAAGTCCCAGGCAAAAGTGTGACAACAACAACACGGCAGTTAACACTATAATTGAGAAGGCAGACTCTGCTGCCTGTAGAAATTGATCCCATCTGCCCATCATGGGGGACTTCAATCATGGAAGGATAGACTCGGAGAACAAGGAACCGCATGGAGGAGAGGTTACATGGAGAGTCAAACTAATGGAGGTGGCGACAAGAAACTTTCTAAGCCAACATGTCAGGGAGCCCACTTGGATGAGAGTAAACGATGAACCAGCGAGACTGGACCTAGTCTTCACTCTGAACGACTCCGACATAAGGGAAATCGGTTTTGAGGCCCCAGTAGGAATGAGCGACCACAGTATACTGGTGTTTGAGTATCCGGTTGAAGAAGGGTTATTGAACTCGAGGAGGGGTACTGAAAACAAAAGGCTGGCATTCCATAAGGGTAACGATGAGGACATAAGAAGATTCCTAACAGATATAACATGGGAAACAGAGCTTAGGGAAAAGATGGCCCAAGACATGATGGACTACGTCATGCAGAAATGCAAGGAGGCAGCAAACAAATATGTCCCAGCCCAAAAAGAAGACAACGAAATGAAGATGAGAAACCCATGGTTTAATCAGAGATGTAGGCTAGCTAAGCAGCAAAGTAAAAGGGCATGGAGAAACTATAGGAATGACAGGACACTTGAGAGCAGAGAAAGATATCAGAGTGCCAGGAATGAATATGTCAGGATGAAACGAGAGGCAGAATGACAATATGAAAATGACATCGTGAGCAAGACAATGACTCAACCTAAATTGCTGCACAGCCACATCAGGAGAAAAACAACAGTAAAGGAACAGGTAATGAATATAAGGATAGGGGCAGAAGGATTCACTACAAACGATAAGGAGGTGTGTGAGGAACTGAATAAGAAATTCCAGGAGGTCTTCACCTTCGAGCAAGGAGAAATTCCAGAGATAAGAGAGGGAATATTTAACCAGGAACCACTGGAAGAGTTTGAGATTACCAGTGAGGATGTAAGGAAGTTGTTACTAAAGTTGGATGTGACAAAGGCTATAGGCCCAGATGGAATCTCCCCTTGGAAACTAAAGGAAGGAGCAGAAGCACTGTGCTTACCACTCTCCATAGTGTTTAACATATCACTGACAACAGGGGAACTGCCAGAAATTTGGAAAGCAGCTAATGTAGTCCCTGTCGGAAAACCCAACATCATTTAATAATATTACTTACAATAGGCAGATAATATTGCTGCTGTGTTGTATACACAAGTTAACCCCATAGAAAATGTAGCTTGTAGTGGAATTTTCCGTCAATAGAAAACATGATATCATTGCGACATAGTACTATAAATTCACCAGCTATTCTGTTGGGAATTATGCTTAATACAGTAGTCTTTGGACTTTTAATACCATAAAAATATCTCAATTGAGTTAACTTAATTATCAGTATCAAAATAAAGTAAATGTGACCCTACTATCACTTATTGACATCGGACAAAGTAAGGCAAGGCATCAGTAGTGGGAGAGAGGTCAGCCATTGTTTGTTAAGACCGAGTCCTTGGAGCAAATTCAGTTCCTATAATTTTCTTGGACGAAGTGTTATGGAGACCAAATTAGTGTTAAACCATCATCAACACGCTGTCAACATAAACAAGGGAAGTGTCTTACCAAAACCTGTTTATCTAATCATTTCTGGCCAGTTAATGTTAGGTAGATAAAGGGTGAACTGGTTAGAACACGAACGATCGACTCAATACACGAACAAGGAGAGGAAGCAAAAATTAATCTTGGTACATCAGTTACTATGGGTGATGGAAGCTAGCCTCACACGAGGATAATTTGGTGTCTACATCCTAGTTATACCTGGTGGACTAAGCCTGCTGTACAATAAGATAAGGCACCTCCAATTTATTTACTAATATATGTAGTTAATACTGTAGTTTGATTGGCTGCACATATATACATTTAATATACACCCTCCTAATCTGTAAGGATCTATTTGTGAGAAATATTGCAGAAATACAGTCCACTTATCATCATACCAATTGGTATCGAAGTATATAAATTAACGTAAATATAAATTCTATATAAATTATATCAATTAAATAAATATAAATCTCACAGGTCGGTTCCCACAGTCCCGATATGAAAGAGAGGGGATAGACAGGAGACACTTACCTACATGCCAGTGTCCCTAACCTGCATACCGTGCAAGCGGATGGAGAAGATTGTGCAAAGAAAGCTAGTGGAACATCTAGAGCGAAGGAAATTTGTAACACAGCATCAACATGGGTTCAGGGATGCCAAGTCCTACCTCACAGGGTGAATTGAATTCCACGACCAGGCAACCAAAATCAGGCAAGAAATAGAGGGATGGGCAGACTGGATATTTTTGGAATGCCAGAAAGCCTTTGATACAGTACCACACAAGAGCTAGTGAAAAAGCTGGAGATACAGGCTGGAGTGAAAGGGAAGGTACTCCATTAGATAAGGGAGTACCTAAGCAACAAAAGACAACGAGTCACTGTGAGGGGTGAGGTCTCAGATTGGCAAGACGTCACAAGTGGAGTCCCGTAGGGGTCAGTCCTTTAACCTATACTGTTTCTGATATGTGTAAATAATCTCCCGGAGGGTATAGACTCGTTTCTCTTAATGTTTGCTGATCATGCAAAAATTATGAGAAGGAGTGAAACAGAGGAGGATAGCAGGAGGCTACAAGATGACCTGGACAGATAGAATGAATGCTGCAGTAAATGGCTGCTCAAGTTAAACCCAAGTTAATGAAAAGTAATGAAACTAGGCGGCGGAAACGAAAGGCCAGACACAGGATACAGAATGGGAGATGAAGTACTTCATGAAACGGATAGAGAGAAAGATCTACGGGTTGATATCACATCAAACCTGTTTCCTGAAGCCCACATAAAGAGAATTACGTCTGCGGCATATGCAAGACTGGCTAACATCCGAACAGCATTCAGGAACCTGTATAAGGAATCATTCAGAATCTTGTATACCACATATGTAAGACCAATCGTGGAGTATGTGGCCTCAGCATGGAGCCCGTACCTTGTCAAGTACAAGACGAAGCTCGGAAGAGTTCAGACGTATGCCACTAGACTAGTTACAGAACTAAGAGGCATGAGTAACGAGGGAAAGACTGCGGGAATAGCACCTTACGACACTGGAAGACAGAAGAGTAAGGGAAGACATGATCACTACCTTCAAAATCCTCAGGGGAATTTCACAGGGTAGACAAGGATAAACTTTTCAATTCTGGTGGTAGGCGAACAAGGGGACACAGGTGGAAACTGAGTACCCAAATGAGCCACAGGGACGTTAGAAAGAACTTTTGCAGTGTCAGAGTAGTTAACAAGTAGAATGCATTAGGCAGAGATGTGGTGGAGGCTGACTCCATACACAGTTTTAAATGTAGATATGATAGAGCCCAGTAGGCTCAGGAATCTATACACCAGTTGATTGACGGTTGAGAGTCGGGACCAAAGAGCCAAAGCTCCACCCCCGCAAGCACAAATAGGTAAGTACACATACACGCACACCATTGGGCCTGATAGCTGAGTGGACAGCGCTCTGGACACATAATCCTAGGGTCAGGGTTCGATCCCCAGTGATGACAGAAACCAAATGGGCAGAGTTTCTTCCACCTTGATGTCATCTGTTACCTTGCAGTAAATAGGTACCTGGGAGTTAGACAGCTGTTATGGTCTGCTTCCTGGGTGTGTGTGTGTGTGTGTGTGGAGAAAAAAAATGTTAGTTGTTAGAAACAATTTATTGATTGACAGTTGAGAGGCGGGCCGAAAGAGCAGAGCTCAACCCCCACAAACACAACTAGGTGAGTACATACTCAAAGAGGCAACACAGGTCCTCCGTGTGCCTATGGCAAGAACCTTTAATGAGTCACTTATGTCAAGAGAATGCCCTGTTGCTGGAAGAAGGCAAATGTCGTACCGATTTTCAAGAAAGGGGGATAGGGAAGCGGCACTTAACTTTAGACCTGTATCACTGACAACCATCCCTGACAAGCATCACTGACAAGCAAAATGCTTGAAAGAATAATTAGGCTAAGGCTTGTTGCACACCTCGAGAACATTAGGTTTGTAAACACGCATCAAAAAGGGTTTTTGAAAGGAAAATCATGCTTAATAAACCTTTCGGAATTATATGATAAAATAACGAGGATAAGGCAGGATAGAAAAGAATGGGCAGACTGCATATTTCTGGACTGCCAAAAAGCCTTTGATATAGTTCCACACATGAGACTGCTATTCATACTTGAAGAGCAGGCGGAAGTAAGCAGAAAAGCTATAGCATGGGTAAGGAACTACCTAACAGGAAGGAGTCAGAGAGTAAAGGTAAGAGGCGAGAAGTCGGAATGACGAACATTAACGAGTGAGTACCTCAAGGATAAGTGCTGGAACCAATTATATTTCTAATATACGTTAATGACATGTTTACAGGAGTACAATCCTACATGTTGATATTCACGGATGATGCAAAATTTATGAGAATAGTTGTGACAGAGGAGGATCGTAGGATCCTCCAAGAGGATTTGAACAGGCTGCTGAGATGGTTAGAGAAATGGCTACTGGAGTTCGACACGAGCAAATGTAAAGTTAGGTAAATGGTATTAGGTGATAGGAGACCAAAGGGACAGTATACAAAGAAGGGGAACACCAGTGACGATTCGAGAAAGAAGTGGACGTAACACCTAATCTATTTACCACACATATTCTACAAATGGTAAAAATTAGGACATCATTCATAAAGCTAAGAAAGGAGGAACTTAGGGTGCTTTGCACTACCCACGTGAGACCAGTCTTAGAGTACGCCACGCCATCATAGAGTCCTCACCTGAAGAAACACATAAGGAAACTGGAAAAGGTTCAGAAGTTTGCGACGAGGCACGTTCCAGAGTTATGAGGGATGGGATATGATGAGCGCCTGAAGGAACTGAATCTTACGACACTAGAAAAAAGAAGAGAGATAGGGATATGATAAAACGTCTGAAATACTCAGGGGAATTGACAGAGTGGAAACAGATGACATGTTCACATGGAATACTAATAGAACGAGGGGACATGGGTGGAGATCGGAAACTCTGATGAGTCAGAGAGATGTTAGGAAGTTTTTTTTAGCATGAAAGTATTGGAAAAATGGAATGCACTTAAGGAACAGGTTGTGGAAGCAAACTCTATTCATAATTTTCAAACTAGATATGATAGGGAAATAGGACCGGAGTCATTGCTATTAACAACCGATGGCGAGAGAGGCGAGATCGAAGAGTCAATGCTCGATCCTGCAGGTACAAGTAGGTGAGTACGCACACACACACACACACACACACACACACACAACACCACACACACACACACACACACACACACACACACACACACACACACACACCACACACACACACACACACACACACGCACGCACCACACACAACACACACACACACACACACACACACACACACACACACACACACACACACACACACACACACACACACACACACACACACACACACACACACACACACACACACACACACATATATATATATACATACACACACAAAAAAAAACACTCACATATGATACAGACGTATAAAATTCTTAGAGGGATTGACAAGGAGGAAACAGAGGAAATGTTAAAAATAATATCAATAGACAGCCCATCCTCCTGGTTTGGTAGTACTTATAGTAACGATGAGAACCATAGTAAATATACTGAGGTACAAAGAAATTAGAAAGTAGAAATCTGAACTATTGAGTTGAACAAACCGCGGAAAGCTATTTTTTACTTTTGTTGCTTTGACAAACTAACCTAACCTGTCTTAACCTCCCTAGGCCTAATACACGATATCTGAGGCATAATATATCACATATGTGTGCTATACTAGGCCTAGGAATATTTAAGTTAGTGTTTTAGCTTTATTTATTTTAAAAGTATTCCTCTCATGTCAGTAAACGACTATCTAAAAGTTAAGAACGTACGAATTTTGAGTATTAACGATCGTCACAATAGGTACTGTCTAAACAGGAGGATGGTTAGCAGCAGAACAAGGGGAACATGTCAGAGTAGTTACTAAATGGAATGCATTAGGCAGTGATGTGGTGGAGCCAGACTCCATACACAGTTTCAAATGTAAGTATGATAGGTCCCAGTAGGCTCAGGAATCTGTTCACCTGTTAATTGAGAGTTGAGAGGTGGGACCAAAGAGCTTGAGCTCAACCCCAACAAGCACAACCAGGTGAGTACATAGATGGAAGTTTGAAACTCGGATATGTCATTGAGATGTTAGAAAGTTTTCTTGTAGTCTAGGGTTGTGAGAAAATAAAATGACCTAAAGGAGCAGATTGTAGAGGTTAACTCCATTCATAACATTAAAAGCAGGTAAGATAGAGAAATAGGCCAGAAGTCAATACATTAGACAACGGCTAGAAAAGTGGGGTCCAAGAGCTAGAGCTGAATCCTACATTCACAAATGGGTGAGTACAAATAGAAGAGTACACACATATAGCCAAGCGAACAACACTCTGGGTTTATTGTCCTAAGGGCCTGGGTTGTGGAAAATTAGATAAAAAATGACGTATAGCAGCACAAATAAACCTCTCGCTATAAATCTTAAACATTCAGTCTGATGACTAAACTAGTTATAAATTAAAACTACAAAATTAAATTATTTACGTAAAGACATTATAAATCAATACCCACTCTTTGCCTAAATTTCCCATATGTCTTTTAGGAAAAGGAGAGCGTGAGGGAGGAGACACCATTACAGTATTACTTTCAATGGGTTACATACTGCGTTGTGCTACAAATTCCTGTAAATTACGAGATATCTCCAAGTTATCCTCCACTGCGACCTCGTCAATTATTAGGAAGTACCTCGTTTCCAGTTCCATCACATTAGGAATTAGTGATCATTAATTTTCTTAATTTTGTTGATCCAGTTATGAAGCAGAACAATCAACCCAGAACAGGTAAGCGTCTGTTATAACTAAAAGTTAACATTTACTTGTAATATCGGATCTGTAGATGTTCTGCATTTGTAACATTCTGGCAGGCTGAAATCTGGACTGCATGAAATATAGAATTAAGTGTCCTGTAAATTAAGACATCAAGCTTCACAGTACAACGCCATAAGCCACATTGTCTATGAGAGACCGGGCTCATACCACCCAAACCTGTCAAGAAGGGAGCTTTAGCATCAGATACAGATAAACCGCAGAGTCATATAAACTTTAATTTATTCATTGACAAGTCTAATTAATTTACTTACATAATAATTATTCAGTTTATTTAATTACATTTAGATATAAAAAACCCAAGTATGTGAAGAGTTTATTTGTGAGGAATACAAAATTACAATCCACTAAGTTTCAAGTAAATCTATATAAATAAAAATGGAAATGTTCGTTTGTACATAATCGCTAATCTCCGGAAATTCTTCACGGATTGCTTTGAAATTTTCACACAACGTTCCATTCGCATTTGGCCAGGTTTTTATATACATACTATATAGATGTCACGTCTGTGATGGTAAAAAACACGCTTTTCCTGAAAAACTCTGTTTTTCATGTGAGGGAAATCTTCGAAACCTCTTTACCGATTGCTTTGAAATTTTGACATAACGTTGCATTTGAATAGGCGCGTCTTTTTATATATCTACTATATACATGTCTCACCTGTGACAGGAAAAAAATATGTTTTTTTTTTAAACAGCGCCATCTGTTAGACGAAAGAGCAACACACACTGTAATCTCCGAAAGTTCTTCACCGATTGCTTTAAAATTTTGGCACAACGTTGCATTCGAATAGGCGCGTCTTTTTATATACCTACTATATAGATGCCACCCCTGTGACAGATAAAAACATGCGTTTTTGAAAAACAGCGCCATCTGTTGCACATAATACCAACATGCACGCTATACTAAATATGTCACGAATTCCAATTTAATGTTTACGATTGTATTGATAAATTTTATTTTCACAAATTTCGATTTATTTTATTTTGTATTGAATTATTTTGTGTGACATTGTGTTGGAATTGAGCTGTGTTGTATACCATACTGTTCATTTCGTAAGTATAAGTATAGATGCCTCACCTGTGACAGGTAAAATATGCTTTTCTTGAAAAACAGTGCCATCTGTTGCATGTTAGAGCAACACTCACATGCTATACAAAATATGTTACAATTCCATTTCATAGTTTCTGATTGCATTGATAAATTGAATTTTCATAGATTTTGATGTATTTTCATTTTTATTTAATAATTTTGTGTGAATTGCATTGGAATTGAGCTGTGTTGTTTACAATACCGTTCATTTCGTGAGTATAGTTTTTTTCATATTTTCATTTTATTTTTTAACTTATTTTCTTATATTTCAGTGATGAGATCACTTGATGTTCCAATTTTCTGATGGGAACATCAGACCATTTAGGAAGTCATCGGACGAGGGAGTGAGGGAATGGGGAATGGTGGGATGACGAGGAGACGGAAGTGAGAGATGGTGGGGAGGACGAGGGGACAAGGGAAGGGGTAATGGTGGGAAAGGACGAGGGGATGGAGGAGTTTGGGATGGTGGGGACGAAGTGATGGGGGAATGGAGAATGGTGGAGAGGACAAAAGGGACAGGGGAGTGGAGCCTCATGGGAAGGAAGAGGAGGTGGTGGAATGGGTAATGGTGGGGAGGACGAGGGGACTGTGGAGTGGAGAATGGTTGGGAGGCCGAGGAGACGGGTGAGGGGGGGGGGAATGGTGGGGATGGACTGGGGGACAGAGAAGTTGCTGTGGCTCAGCAACGCACATGTGTTGCAGAGCCACAGCAACGCATGACCGGGTACTGCTAGTAAATAATAAATTTCCATCAACAAGAATTTAATTAATCAAAATGAATAAAATTAAACAAATCTTCCCACATGGATTTGATTCTTGGAGAAGTAAGAACAAATGGGCAAAGTTTCTGTCACTTGATGACTCTGTTCACCTAGCATTAAATAGATACATGAAAGATTCCTACTCATTCTAAAGAAGCAAGGTGGCATATCTGGCAAGAGTCCTAAGGTGGGTTAGAGAGTATCACTCAGGAAGGAAGGAAGCAAAGATTTACAGTGATATCAGAGACATGACAGTGGAGAGAAACAGAGTACCACAACGGTCGGTTTTCGGGCCCATCCTGTTTCTCATATATATCACTGACCTGTCAGGAAATTGGCTCCTTCAAATCAATGTTTGCAGATTATGGAAAACTAATGAGAAGAGTAAGGACAGGGATAGATTGTGATGCATTGCAAACGGATTTGGACACCCTCGAGAAGTGATCTTATATTAAAAATAGCTGCTAGAATTTAACATAGACAAATGCAAAGCTATGACGATTGAAACAAAAATGCAGAGAGCAGTACAGCAGTACAGGATGAAGGGAAGACAGATTCTTCGATCAGTAAAAGAGAAAGAACTAGTAGTGGACATAACCACAAAACTGATGCCAGAATCCCACATTATCAAACAGATAACAGCTGTATATAGCATACTGGCCAACGTCTTTCTTTCCTTCAGAAACTCGAACAAAGGAACTTTCCTGCCCCTTATATACAGCGAAGGTGAGACCCAGTCATAAATATAAATCCTCAGCATGAAACCATTACCTGAAAAATGACAAGGAGGAATTAGAAAATGTCCAAAAATATGGAAGAAGGCACTTTTTCTGAGCTGAAGGATTGACCTACGAGGAAAGACTGATCAAATTGTACTTTAATCCACACTGAATAAACACAAGAGGGGGGGGAATCACAACGTATACGATTCTAAGAAAAATTAACAAAGTAGACAAGGAAGTGTTGTTCTAAGCTAGGATTCGCAGAACTAGAGTTTATACATGGAAACTAGATATGGACATCAGTCACAGAGACATTAGGAAATTTTTCAGTGTTAGAACAGTCAAAAAATGGAACATGTTAGATGTTGAAGTCATTGAAGCTAATGCTCTTCAAAATTTTAAATGCAAATACGATAGAAGCGTGACAAATAAGTCATTGCAATAATCTAAGAAAGTTCAGAAGGCAGGGCTTGGAGCCTAGATCGACCTAGTAAGCATATCTAGGTGAATACGTAACGTAGCTACACGTATCACAGGTGTATCTCCACAGATACCTACCCAAAGCAGGTTGTTACAACTTATGACTTAAATTTAAAATTACTTAACACTACGTACTGCCGCCACCACCTTCGTCTTTGATCAACCTAGTGACCGGCGACGAAGGATACCAGTCACGGGAGAGATAACATTGTGAGTTCCGTGCCACCTTTTGTGGATCGGGCATGAATAGCCCGTAAGTGGTGGCTTTTCTGAGCCATTACCAGTATCAAGAGCTGATACTGGAGATCTGTGGAGGTGCGACTGCACCCTGCGTGACGGCAGATGTCTCCGTCACCTCTCCCTCTCTCGTAACGAGCTTTTATTCTCGTCTATCCCCAATTTTCCGTTGAATGGATGGATTTGAATCTGGTAACAAGGGACTACCTTCCAACTCTAGAAACTAGTGGAGGTGAGGTTTACTTGACCTTACCTCACCTCCCTGTGAATGTCTCGTAAGTCAGGTATAATCCCAAGTGTCCACTCAAGTCACCTCAACAACTGTTACAACATCAAGATAAGTACACACACACACACACATTTAGGTAAGGAATACATATATACTATGTAATAAGGAAAGAGAGGGAAGGAAGAGATGGAGGTGGAGTGGCACTGCTGATAAGAAAAGACTGAAGCTTTGAGAAGATGGTTATCCAGGGCTGTGAAGGTTTCAGTGACTATATAACAGGCACCATAGCAATTGCAGGACAAAAACTTATAGTAGTAGCATATGTAATCACCCACCAAATGACAAGACCCAGACAGAAATATGATCACTCTTGGGAATGAGTGATCACAGTGAACTGATAATAGAGTACGTGACAGAGCTACGAGTATTCTCTACCAAACACGAACTAGAAAATAAGGGACTAACATATATGTATGTAAGCAAAGGACCTGAAAAAAAGGGCGTGGAGAAAATTCCGAAATAACAAAACACCAAAAAGCAGAGAGAGATACCAGGGAGAGAGGAACGTGTATGTCAGTATGAGAAGAGAAGCAGAGAGAAAATATTAAAATGATATAGCAAATAAAGCTAAGATCGAACCAAATGTGCTCCACAGTCCCATCAGGAGAAAAACAACTGTGGAGGAACAGGTGATGAAACTTAGAACAGGTAAACAGAGAATGATAAGGAAATGTGTGAAGAACTCAACAAGAGCTTCCAGGAGGTCTTCACAATAGAACGAGGTGAAGTCCTTGAAATAGAAGAGGTGGCAGTAAACCAGGCAGCCGAGGAAGGGTTCGAAATTGCCGGAGATTAGGGTAAGAGGAGTCTGTTGGATATAAACGTGAGAAAGACTGTTGGTCTAGACGGAATCTCACCATGCGTACTGAAAGTGTGTGTAGAAGCACTTTGCTTTCCACTCACCATGATGTATAGTAGGTCATTAGAGATAGAGACCTACCAGAAATATGGAAGACGGCTAATGTAGTCCCAATACACAAAAGGGTGATAGGCAGGGGGGCACTGAACTACAGGCCAGTGTATACAACAGGCCTGTCTACAACTTGTATACTATGAAAGATGACGGAGAAGATCGTGAGGAAAACCCTAGTAACACACCTGGAGAAAAGTGACTTCATGATATACCACCAACATGGGGTTTGCCACCAGACTATAACTCTAACTGAGGGGTAGGAACTACAAGGAAAGACTACGGGAATTAAACCTCACATCGCTAGAAAACAGAAGAGTTAGGAGGGACATGATAACCACATAGTAATTTCTAACCACACAGGATTGTAATGTGTAATGTCTATGTAACCACATAGGATTTCAGTAGTAATCCAGAGTACCAGATCCGATCAAAGGCTCCTGCTGTCTAGAGAAACAACACAACTGATCTAGGCCTCATCCAGTGACTGAGGCCACTTAGCGGAGAGACTTAGCAAGAGATCATCAGCAGATCGGCTTTTTCGAAAACCATGTGTAAATAGTACTAGTGAATGTGTGGAGTGAGTGTATGTTTAGTATGTTCAGGGACTTAAACAAAGGGGCTGTGTGTTGTCTGAATTCAGAATTTTTATATTTCTGATAACTGTGATAACTTATGTTTTGTTGTGTGACGATGTACTTGAGTTAGTTTGCAGTGGTATAACTCCATGGACAGACACTGTAAGTTAGATAGGGATAGATTAGTAAGTAGTAAATTGTTAGAATAAATTGTGGGACATAATAACGTTTTTTTTAGAGAATTCCAACAATTTTAGATACTTTTATGACAGTGTGCTGTATGTAAGTATTGAAGTTAAGTCTCTTTATACGTATAGGCCAAAAAAAATTTCCAATTAATGTTAACATTGTCTATTTGAAAACATCTTTGGGTCAATGATTTGTTTCCATATATAATGTAATAGTTTTTTGTAAGTTAAGCGTGAGTTTTTTTATTTGACATCCACGGGTGGACTTTTTAAACTCGTAATTACAATATTAGATAGTGTCTGGGTGTAGTTTGGGTTCGAAAAGCTAATTTTTGTCACATTGTTTAAAATGATTGAGATATTAATAATGATCCTATGTTTATAATTTATTATGCATTGAATGTTTAGTACCAAATTATAAGACAGGAATAAGGCGGTAGGTAGGAGGTGGAGCTGGAGAATAATAGATTTTCTTCTTAGTATGTTTAAGTTAATTATAATTTAATTTCATGAAAATTGAGCAGATAATAACGAAATTACAAGAGAACTAAGTCGTTGGACAGGATTTGGAGCACAAGAACTATATTTTCTTCTTATTATGTCTAATATAAAAAAAAATTAATCTTATGAAAATCAGGCTGATAGTAAGGAAATTACAAGAGGCTAAGAGACTGAAATCTAAAAGCAATGTCTTTTCTTCTTACTACGTCTAAAATAACTATATTTTAATTCTCATGAAAATAGGTTGAAATGTTACGAAAATACAAAAGCGAACTGAGATCGATATATCACCTCCACACCGAGAACTTCGTTTTTTTTCATATTTTCAGTGATAGCTATTTTAAATTTCAAGAACATTTAACTAGCAATAACGAAATTACACCTATAAACGTCTAGAGGCGAGCCAAAGAACTAAAGTCTGACACTATTAATTGCAATATACACTCCTAATTAACTTATTACCCGAAATGGTCTCAATCCCACGTAAATTTCAGCCGAAAATTGGGTAAGATTTTGCGACAAATCTTGCCACAACCAAAGTCAGGACCGACAACTAACATTCGACACTGACAAATACATCATATACTTCTAATCTATACAAATTGATACCCAAAAATGGACTCAATACTACTACTACAATTTCACCCTAAAATGGGGTAAGCTATAGCAACTAATTTGTCAAAAACAACAATTCGTCGCTACAGCCTACCTCCTATTACTCTTTAATGACTTCTAGAGTTTGGGAAGCCTGGCTTCTGCTATGACTTCAGACATTGTTGGTTGCCAGGAAGAGAAAGTCTGTTCCAGTACTGCCTGGGTGTAATAGGCTGACTGCAATCATTGTCCAAGCCTGTCAGGAAGTGGCTGTTTTCCGAGCGACGTTCAGTGGACGGATGCTGGGTGCATAGACAGATTCTGGGGGCATGAGTTGGGTGAGTGGGTACTGGGTGCCTGGCGGGCAGGCGGAGTGGAGGGGTGGTCGGCTGGTCTTACAAGATTCACGTCTCACATGCCAACATAATATTCACATGAGTTGTTGTTTTACATTCAGCTTCTCAGGACAAAAGTTCCAAGTAGCACGGGCTATGGTGAGCCCATAGTGGAGAGCAGGTCTGTTCATGCTAATCAGAGATACACATTTAATTAATAAACCCAATGAAATGTTATATTTTTCAGTCTAACAAAGAAAACACTTTGTTGGTTGGTCTGCATTGTTGAGAATCTCTCACGTAAAAATAATCATTGACTAACATCAGAATCTTTTGTATATCCCTGATCTTTTGACAGGAGGAATGATTCACAGACGATCCAGTTTCAAGGGTCCGTAACAAATCCCAAACCGGAGCACATACCTTTGGCCATCCCAAGAGACATCTCTCATCGCCTAATACGTCTGGTGGGCGAGCCAGGTGCCTGGTGGGTCGGCCAGTTCGTCAAATATGTGTTTAAGCATCCGCCATACATTCAGGAGATAATAAACAGAGTAGAAAAATCCATTAATTTTCAGCATCCTATTGTTGGGTAAGTCTTTTTGTTGACGGACACATCATTAATGTGTATTATCAACAGTGATTGGTGTTCTTGCATATTATGGTTGGTAAGGTTATTATACGTGTAAGTTGTGTTATTGTGAATGAATTATATAGGTAAAGTTAGGTGTGAGGATGTAATT
>WNGS01168583.1:959741-980349 GCA_020271785.1 Procambarus virginalis | reverse complement strand
TAGTGGTGCAGAGAAGGAGAAGGGTAGTGATGCAGAGGAGATGAGGGTAGTGGGTGCAGAGGAGGAGGGTAGTGGTGCAGAGGAGGAGGATAGTAGTGGTGCAGAGGAGGAGGAGAAGGTAGTGGTGCAGAGGAGGAGAGAAGTAGTGGTGCACACAAGGAAGAGGAGGGTAGTGGTGCAGAGGAGGAGGAGGGTAGTGTTGCAGAGGAGAAGGGTAGTGATGCAAAGGAGGAGGGTAGTGGTGCAGAGGGAAGAAGGATAGTGGTGCAGAGGAGTAGGAGGGTAGTGATGCAAAGGAGGAGGAATGTAGTGGTGCAGAGGAGGAGGGTATTGGTGAAGAGGAGGAGGGGTAGTGGTGCAAAGGAGTAAGAGGGTAGTGATGCAAAGGAGGAGAGGTGAGTAGTGGTGCAGAGGAGGAGGGTAGTGGTACAGAGAGGGAGCAGGAGGGATAGTGGTGCAGAGGAGGAGGAGGAGAGTAGTGGGGAAGAGGAGGAGGGTAGTGGTGCAGACTGGAGGAGGGTAGTGGTGCAGAAGAGAAGGGTAGTGGTGCAGAGGAGGAGGAGGACAGTAGTGGTCCAGAGGAGGAGGAGGAGAGTAGTGGTTGCAGAGGAGGAGGGTAGTGGTGCAGAGTGGAGGAGGGTAGTGGTGCAGAGGAGGAGCAGGGTAGTGGTGCAGAGGAGGAGGAGGAGGGTAGTGGTGCAGAGGAGGAGCAGGAGGGTAGTGGTGCAGAGGAGGATGAGGGTAGTGGTGCAGAGGAGGATGAGGGTAGTGATGCAAAGGAGGAGGAGGAGGGTAGTGGTGCAGAGGAGGAGGAGGGTACTGGTGGAGAGGAGGAGGGTAGTGGTGAAGAGGAGGAGACGGGTAGTGGTGCAGAGGAGGAGCAAGGTAGTGGTGCAGAGGAGGAGGAGGGTAGTGGTGCAGAGGAGGAGGAGGGAAGAGGTGCAAAGGAGGAGGAGGGTAGTGGTGCAGAGGAGGAGGAGAGTAGTGGTGCAGAGGAGGAGGAGGATAGTGGTGCAGTGAAGGAGGAGAGCAGTGGTGCAGAGGGGGGAAAGGTAGTGGTGCAGAGGAGGAGAGGGAGTAGTGGTGCACGACAAGGAAGAGGAGGGTAGTGGTGCAGAGGAGGAGGGTTAGTGTTGCAGAGGAGGAAGGAGGATGAAGGAGGAGGGTAGTGGTGCAGAGGAGAAGAAGGATAGGTGGTGCAGAGGAGTAGGAAGGTAGTGATGCAAAGGAGGAGGAATGTAGTGGTGCAGAGGAGGAGGGTAGTGGTGCAGAGGAGGAGGGAAGTGGTACAGAGAAGGAGCAGGAGAATAGTGGTGCAGAGGAGGAGAGGAGTAGTGGTGCACACAAGGAAGAGGAGGGTAGTTGTGCAGAGGAGAAGGAGGAGGATAGTGGTTGCAGAGGAGGAGGAGGAGAGAGTAGTGGGGGAAGAGGAGGAACAAGGGTTAATGGTGCAGAGGAGGAGGGAGGAGGGTAGGTGTTGCAGAGGAGGAGGAGAGTAGTGGTGCAGAGGAGGAGGAGGGTAGGTGTGCAGAGGAGGAGGAGGGTTGTGGTTCAGAGGAGGAGGGGGGTAGTGCTGCAGAGGAGGAGGAGGATAGAGGTGCAAAGGAGGAGGAGGGTAGTGGTGCAGAGGGAGGATAGAATAGTGTGCAGAGGAGGAGGAGGGTAGTGGTGCAGAGGGAGGAGGAGGAGGAGGGTAGTGATGCAGAGGACGAGGAAAGTAGTGGTGCAGAGGAGGAGAAGGAGGGGTAGTGGTGAAGAGGAGGAGTGGAGTAGTGGTGCAAAGAAGGAAGAGGAGGGTAGTGGGTGCAGAAGAGGGAAAGGGTAGTGGTGCAGAGGAAGACGAGGAGGGTTTGTGGTTCAGAGGAGGAGGAGGGTAGTGGTGCAAGTGGAGGAAGAGGGTAGTGGTGCAGAGGAAGAGGAGGATAGTGGTGCAGAGGAAGAGGAGGATAGTGGTTGCAGTGGAGGAAGAGGGTAGTGGTGCAGAGGAGGAGGAGGGGTTGTGGTGCAGAGGAGGAGGAGGGTAGTGGTGCAGAGGAGGAGGAGCATAGTGGGGGCAAGAAAGAGGGAAGGAGAATAGTGGTGCAGAGGTGGGCAGTGGTTGCGGAGGAGGAGGGGTAAGTGGTGTGGAGGAGGCGAAGAGTAGTGGTGTAGAGGAGGATGAGGAGGGTAGTGGTGCAGAGGAGGAGGAGGGTAGTTGTGCAGAGAAGAAGGATGGTAGTGGTGCAGAGGAGGAAGAGGGTAGTGGTGCAGAGGAGTAGGAGGAGGGTAGTGGTGCAGAGGAGGAGGAGGGTAGTGGTGCAGGGGGAGGAGGGATGAGGGCTGGTTTGTGCAGAAAAGGAGGAGGGTAGTGGTGGCAGAGGAGGAGGGAGGGTAGTGGTGCAGAGGAGGAGGAGGGTAGTGGTGCAGAGGAGGAGGAGGGTAGTGGTGCAGAAAAGGAGGAGGGTAGTGGTGCAGAGGGAGGAAGAGGGTAGTGGTGCATGGGAGGAGGAGGAGGGTAGTGGTGCAGAAAAGGAGGAGGGTAGTAGTGCAGAGGAGGAGGAGGGTAGTGGTGCAGAGCCCTCCTCCTCCTCCTTTGCACCACTACCCTCATCCTCCTCTGCACCACTACCCTCCTCCTACTCTGCACCCTACCCTCCTCTTCCTTGGTGCACCACTACTCCTCTCCTCCTCTGCACCACTACCTTCTCCGCCTCCTCTGCACCACTACTCTCCTCCTTCACTGCACCTCTTCCTTCCCTCCTCCCCTCTGCACCACTACCTTGCTCCTCCTCTGCACCACTACCCATCTCCTCCTCTTCACCACTACCCTCCTCCTCCTCTCCACCAGTACCCTCCTCCTCCTCTGCACCACTACCCTCCTGCTCCTCCTCTGCACCACTACCCTCCTCCTCCTCCTCTGCACCACTACCCTGCACCCTCCTC
Organism: Procambarus virginalis; assembly: GCA_020271785.1. Classification (NCBI taxonomy): domain Eukaryota; kingdom Metazoa; phylum Arthropoda; class Malacostraca; order Decapoda; family Cambaridae; genus Procambarus; species Procambarus virginalis. The sequence goes on along the minus strand of WNGS01168583.1, from coordinate 977,427 downwards.
TGCACCACTACCCTCCTCCTCCTCCTCTGCACCACTACCCTCATCCTCCTCTGCACCACTACCCTCCTGCTCCTCCTCTGCACCACTACCCTCCTCCTCCTCCTCTGCACCACTACCCTGCTCTCCTCCTCTGCACCACTACTCTCCTCCTCCTCTGCACCACTACCCTCCTCCTCTGCACCACTAACCTCCCACCTCCTCTGCACCACTACTCTCCTCCTCCTTTGCACCCCTACCCTTCTCCTCTACACCACTACCCTCCTCCTCCTCCACACCTCTACCCTTCCTTCCTATGAAACAAAAATTTTCTATGTATGGTAATGTATTATAAATAGAGTATATAAATATAATTTTCATACGTTGCAAATCTACATATACATTTAATATATAAACATGAACAAATAGTTTAAATATATATGGGAACAAATTGCATTACATAAGTAAATATATTAGCTATATCCCCCTAAAAAATTCTATTCTAGTCTTCGAAATGTTTTTAGAAATTTTCAAACAGCTATGGAAAATCATTCAGAATTTATATATGTAATTTACATAAATTTAATATACAAACATGAAAGAAAATCATTAAATAAATGAGAAACTAATGTTAGAAAAGGCAGCATTTGCCATATTACATAAATAAATACTTTTTCCATTCTTGGGTTAAGGGTTGCTCATGAGCTGTTGACCCATACTTGAAACGTTTCTTTTTCACAACCCTATTGAAATGTTATTGGTGGTTTCCACACCGTTTTGTGTTTGCCGGAAGCTCCATTATTATATTATATAATTTATAGTGCAAATTATATCTTACTGAGAACTACTCCAAGATTTCTTAAAACAAAACTATGAGCCTTCAATAGGATGTAACTGATCCATGATATTCGAATAGCATGGAAAATAGTAAGTAAATTTCACAATTTACTGGGAATGGAAAAATTTATATCATTAAAATTAGAACAATCTGACCATTCTACAGTCTACGGCGATGGGACGGGTACTATAGGACTTTTTATGGTACAAGAGGAAGGGTTGGTGCCTGGTGATAGGTAATAACTGGAGATCTACCACAGAGGAACCATGAACAGCAGAATAGGAACTATAAGCCTTTAGTTACATAGGTACTATATTATAGCAAAGAATGGATTGCACACACACACACACACACACACACACACACACACACACACACACGCACAAGCACACCGTTTCATAGTTTCACAGTTTCAAGTGTAGATATGATAGAACCCAGTAGCTCAGGAACATGTACACCAGTTGATTGACAGTTGAGAGGCAGGATCAGAGAGCAAGGGCTCATCCCTCGCAAGCACGTAATTGGTGAGTACACACACACACACACACACACACACACACACACACACACACACACATCAACATGGGTTCAGGGAGGGTAAATCATGCCTTACAGGCTTGATTGAATTCTACGATCAGGTGACAAAAATTAAGCAAGAAAGAGAAGGGTGGGCGGACTGCATTTTTTTTGGACTGTCGGAAAGCCTTTGACACAGTACCCCATAAAAGGTTGATGCATAAGCTGGAGAAACAGGCAGGAGTAACTGGTAGGGCGCTCCAGTGGATAAGGGAGTACCTAAGCAATAGGAAGCAGAGAGGTACAGTGAGGGGTGAGACCTCAGACTGGCGTGAAGTCACCAGTGGAGTCCCACAGGGCTCTGTACTTGGACCTATCCTGTTTCTGATATACGTAAATGATCTCCCAGAGGGTATAGACTCATTCCTCTCAATGTTTGCTGACGACGCCAAAATTATGAGAAGGATTAAGACAGAGGAGGACAGCTTGAGGCTTCAAGAAGACCTGGACAAGCTGCAGGAATGGTCGAACAAATGGCTGTTAGAGTTTAACCCAAGCAAATGTAATGTAATGAAGATAGGGGTAGGAAGCAGGAGACCAGATACAAGGTATCATTTGGGAGATGAAATACTTCAAGAGTCAGAGAGAGAGAAAGACCTGGGGGTTGATATCACGCCAGACCTGTCCCCTGAAGCTCATATCAAGAGGATAACATCAGCAGCATATGCCAGGTTGGCTAACATAAGAACGGCCTTTAGAAACTTGTGTAAGGAATCTTTCAGAACATTATATACCACATATGTCAGACCAATCCTGGAGTATGCGGCTCCAGCATGGAGTCCATATCTAGTCAAGCATAAGACTAAACTGGAAAAGGTTCAAAGGTTTGCCACCAGACTAGTACCCGAGCTGAGAGGTATGAGCTACGAGGAGAGACTACGGGAATTAAACCTCACTTCGTTGGAAGACAGAAGAGTTAGGGGGGACATGATCACCACATTCAAGATTCTCAGGGGAATCGACAGGGTTGATAAAGACAGGCTGTTTAACACAAGGGGCACACGCACTAGGGGACACAGGTGGAAACTGAGTGCCCAAATGAGCCACAGAGATATTAGAAAGAACTTTTTTAGTGTCAGAGTGGTTGACAAATGGAATGCATTAGGAAGCGATGTGGTGGAGGCTGACTCCATACACAGTTTCAAGTGTAGATATGATAGAGTCCAATAGGCTCAGGAACTGTACACCTGTTGATTGACGGTTGAGAGACGGGACCAAAGAGCCAGAGCTCAACCCCCTCAAGCACAACTAGGTGAGTACAACTAGGTTACACACACACACACACACACAGCCTCAGCCCCCCAAAACCCCCTGCTTCATCACCCCAAAACCCCCCTGTCCTTCCACATTTGCACCTTCCCAACGATTCCCTGCCCCTGCTACATCACACCTGTCAACGACCCAGTGGGTCAAGCCATGCCCTCCCCAAACCCACCTTCCATCCCCCCTCCCCTACTACCCCTTCCTACACCCCTGCCCCTTCTCTTCCACTGCACCCCTCTTACACTCACCCACAAACCCCACCCAATCCTCACCCCTCCTATGCACCCCAGCCCACATTTAACCCCCTCAACTTGTGAACCCTAACACCTTCCCCATCTCCCTCTTCCCTCTTCTACCCAAAACCCCACCTACCCCCGATTCCCCCCTAACTAATACACCTCTCTTCCACTCCCAGCACCAATGCTCCATTCTCCTCTCAGCCCTCTGTCCTCAATATCCCTCTCCCCCCAACCTCTCAACTCTATCTGACTCTCAGTCTCACTCTATTTCTCAATCCCCACATGCTATTCAGACCCCTAACTTTCAGACCCAGTATGCTCTTCTACCCCCCTAGATGCCCAGACCCCATTCGCCTACCAGGCACTCCCAGGCACCCCCCTAGCACCCCCCATTCACCCCCACAGCCCCCACTCGCCCCTCAGACACCCCCAATCCCCCAGACCCCCGGTGAAAGGGGGAACTCTGACACCCGAGTTTCCAAGAAGAGTCTCAAGGTTTGGTACACCAATGCTGATGGGGTAGCCAATAAAGCAGAAGAGATAAAAGAAAGAGTTAGTGAGGCAGACCCAGACATAGTGGCAATAGTGGAAACTAAAATAAATGACATGATCTCTGATGCAATCTTTCCGCAGGGGTACCAGGTGATGAGAAAAGAAAGGACACAGAGACAGGGAGGAGGAGTGGCACTCCTAATAAAGCGGAAATGGAAGTTTGATGAGCTGGAAAATCGGGTACCAATGAAAGCACGAGCTCCATACATGGAACTCTGACAGTGGATGGGAAGAAGATTGTAATCTTGATACTCTACAATCCCCCACCAAACAGTAGAAGGCCCAGGCAGGAGTACGAAGACAGCAACAAGGCATGTATAGATGAACTGCAGAGGGCAGCAACAATAGCGCATAGAATGAAGGTGAAGCTACTGGTCATGGGGGACCTAAATTACGGAGAGATAGATTGGGAACGAGGAATCCCCATGGCGGGGAGGAGACCTGGGGAGCGAAGCTGGTAGACGTTATTGACAGGAATTTCCTAACACAGCATGTGAAGGAAGATACTAGGGAAAGAGGAGGGGATACGCCCAGCCTATTAGATTCATTTTCACCCAGAATGTAGAAGACATCGACAGTTGGAACATGAAATACCCCTAGGAGCCAGTGACCATTGTGTCCTAGTCTTTGACTACATGATGGAGCTTAAAATTGTGACCAACGGTCAAGAGGTACGGGAAAGGAGACTTGATTACAGAAAAGGGACTACAGAAGGATAAGGGACTACCTGGGAGAAGTGCAGTGGGAGAAAGAACTTGGAGGAAAAACAGTGCGAGGTATGATGAACCAAGTCATATTGAAATGCAAGGAGGCTGAAGAGAGATTTATTCCAACAATAAAGGAAAAAAGCAGGAGGGAATATAATAACCCATGGTTTAATAGACAATGTCAGGAAGCAAAGGTGAGAAGCAGGAGGGAGTGGAGGAAGTACAGAAGACAAAGGACAGAGGACAACAGGATTAGATGTAACAGAGCTAGGAATGATTACATTAACATAAGACGAGTGTCGGAAAGAAATTATGAGAATGATATTGCAGTCAAAGCGAAAAGCAACCTAAATGCTACATAGCCATATAAGAAGGAAGATGTCGGTAAATGACCAAGTGACAAGACTGAGAAAACAGAAGGGGCATATACAGAAAGCGACAAGGAAATCTGCGAGGTACTGAATGCAAATTTCCATGGAGTGTCACAACCGAGCCTGAGCAGCTCCCATGTTAGAAGCGATTACCTAGATGAAAGCCATCAGATATAGAGGTGACAGCAGAGTAGGTAATGAAACAGTTGACAACACTGGATGCAAATAAAGCTGTTGGACCAGACAAAGTATCACGTGGATAATTGGTGGGAATTTGGAACGGGGGGATCGGTAAATGTTCGTGGTGGGGCAGGTCGGGACGCTCGGATTTGTTGGTCGCAGGGGGTGGCGGGCACCTGGTGTGGTTCTCGGGCTGTGTCTTGCTTGGTTGGGCCCCATTTGGATTGTGTAGTTCGGTTTTGGTCGCCATATTATAGAATGGATGTGGGTTCACTTGGGCGTGTCCAGCGTGGGATGGCTGGGTTGGTTCCCCAATTGGAGGTCTTTCATGTGGAGAGGGATTGGCGGGGCTTGGTTTGCGTTCGCTGGAGGGGCGAGGGGTTGGGGGTGACATGATGGAGGTTTGCGGGTGGGTGGGTGGACGTGGCAGGGGGGATGTTGATGGGGTGTTGGGGGTGTCAACACGGGACGGAGCGCGAAGCAGTGGGTGTGGGTTGAGAGTTTAGATTTGGGAGAGACTTGGGTGGGTGCTGGTTCGGTGACAGGGTTGTTGGTTTGTGGAGCCGGTTGCCGCGTGGCATTGTGGAGGTGGGGTCTCTCGATTGTTTCAAGCATGGGTTGGACATGTATATGAGTGGGATTGGGTGGTTATAAATAGGAGCTGCCTCGTATGGGCCAATAGGCCTTCTGCAGTTGCCTTTGTTCTTATGTTCTTATGTCTTATACTTAAAGAGGCAGCGCAGGCTCTCAGCGTGCCTCTGGCAATGATCTTTAATGAGTCACTTATGTCGGGAGAATTGCCTAGTTGCTGGAAGGAGGCAAATGTCGTACCGATTTTCAAGAAAGGTGATAGGGAGTAGGCACTTAACTACAGACCCGTATCATTGACAAGCATCCCCTGCAAAATACTTGAAAGAATAATTAGGCTAAGACTTGTTGAGCACCTGGAGAGCATTGGGTTTGTAAACAAGCACCAACATGGGTTCTGGACAGGGAAATAATGCCTAACAAACCTTTTAGAATTCTATGATAAAGCAACAAGGATAAGGCAGGACAGAGAAGGCTGGGCAGACTGCATATTTCTTGACTGCCAAAAAGCCTTTGATACAGTACCGCACATGAGACTGCTATACAAACTTGAGAGGCAGGCAGGAGTAAGCGGAAAGGCCCTAGAATGGGTGAAGAACTACCTAACAGGAAGGAGCCAGAGGGTAATGGTAAGGGGCGAGAAGTCGGACTGGCGAACAGTAACAAGTGGAGTACCTCAAGGATCGGTGCTGGGACCAATCCTCTTTCTAATTTACGTAAATGACATGTTTACAGGAGTGGAATCATACATGTCAATGTTTGCGGATGACACAAAATTAATGAGAAGAGTTGTGACAGACGAGGATTGTAGGATCCTCCAAGAGGACTTAAACAGGTTGCAGAGATGGTCAGGGAAATGGCTACTGGAGTTTAACACCAGTAAATGTAAAGTTATGGAAATGGGATCAGGTGATAGGAGACCAAAGGGACAGTACACAATGAAGGGGAACAGCCAACCTGTAACGATTCGAGAAAGAGATCTGGGAGTGGATGTGACACCTAATCTAACTCCTGAGGCACATATAAATAGGATAACGACAGCAGCGTACTCTACACTGGCGAAAATTAGAACTTCATTCAGAAACCTAAATGAGGAGGCTTTCAGGGCGCTTTACACTGCCTACGTGAGACCTGTCTTAGAGTATGCCACGCCATCATGGAGCCCCCCACCTGGAGAAACACATAAGGAAACTGGAGAAGGTTCAGAGGTTTGCGACGAGGCTTGTCCCAGAGTTACGAGGGATGGGATATGAAAAGCGTCTGAAGGAACTGAACCTTACGACACTAGAGAAAAGAAGGGAGAGAGGAGATATGATAGGGACATATAAAATACTCAGGGGAATTGACAAAGTGGAAATAGATGAAATGTTCACACGTAATAATAAAAGAACGAGGGGACATGGGTGGAAACTGGAAACTCAGATAAGTCACAGAGATGTTAGGAAGTTTTCATTTAGCGTGAGAGTAGTGGAAAAATGGAATGCACTTAAGGAACAGGTTGTGGAAGCAAATACTATTCATACTTTTAAGACTAGGTATGATAGGGAAATAGGACAGGAGTCATTGCTGTAAACAACCGATGGCTGGAAAGGCGGATCCAAGAGTCAATGCTCGATCCTGCAAGCACAAATAGGTGAGTACACACCTGTCCCTCCCTGTTTCCCCGCTTCAGGGGAAGCAAAAGGATCTGTGAAGGGACAAAAGAGAGTCAGTTTCAGGGTAATGTACTCGAACATAGATGGGATCACAAACAAGGCAAGTGAACTAAGGGAAAGAGCACCAGAAATAGACCCAGATGTAATGTGTAATAATGCAAAACTTTCAGGAATCATAACGAATGCAGTGCTTCCTCAGGACTACACTGTAGTAAGGAAAGAGAGGGAGGGAAGGGGAGGAGGAGGAGTGGCCCTACTAATGAGAAGGGAATGGAGTTTCAAGGAGATGGTTATCCCGGGCTGCGAAGGATTCAGAGACTACATAACAGGCATCATGACAATGGGAAAACTACTGTAAACTACACTGGGAAAACTACTATAAAACTACACTGCTACTATAACCAAAAGTTATAGTAGCAGTGATATACAACCCTCCACGAAATGACAGAAGACCCAGGCAAAAGTGTGACAACAACAACACGGCAGTTAACACTATAATTGAGAAGGCAGCCTCTGCTGCCTGTAGAAACAGATCCCATCTGCCCATCATGGGGGACTTCAATCATGGAAGGATAGACTCGGAGAACAAGGAACCGCATGGAGGAGAGGATACATGGAGAGCCAAACTAATGGAGGTGGCGACAAGAAACTTTCTAAGCCAACATGTCAGGGAGCCCACTTGGATGAGAGTAAACGATGAACCAGCGAGACTCGACCTAGTCTTCACTCTGAACGACTCCGACATAAGGGAAACCGATTTTGAGGCCCCAGTAGGAATGAGCGACCACAGTATATTTGTGTTTGAGTATCTGGTTGAAGAAGGGTTATTGAACTCGAGGAGGGGTACTGAAAACAAAAGGCTGGCATTCCATAAGGGTAACGATGAGGAGATAAGAAGATTCCTAACAGATATAACATGGGAAACAGAGCTTAGGGGAAAGACGGTCAAGACATGATGGACTACGTCATGCAGAAATGCAAGGAGGCAGCAAACAAATATGTCCCAGCCCAAAAAGAAGACAACGAAAGGAAGATGAGAAACCCATGGTTTAATCAGAGATGTAGGCTAGCTAAGCAGCAAAGTAAAAGGGCATGGAGAAACTATAGGAATAACAGGACACTTGAGAGCAGAGAAAGATATCAGAGAGCCAGGAATGAATATGTCAGGATGAAAGGAGAGGCAGAATGACAATACGAAAATGACATCGTGAGCAAGACAAAGACTCAACCTAAATTGCTGCACAGCCACATCTGGAGAAAAACAACAGTAAAGGAACAGGTAATGAATATAAGGATAGGGGCAGAAGGATTCACTACAAACGACAAGGAGGTGTGTGAGGAACTGAATAAGAAATTCCAGGATGTCTTCACCTTAGAACAAGGATAAATTCCAGAGATAAGAGAGGGAATAGTTAACCAGGAACCACTGGAAGAGTTTGAGATTACCAGTGAGGATGTAAGGAAGTTGTTACTAAAGTTGGATGTGACAAAGACTATAGGCCCAGATGGAATCTCCCCTTGGAAACTAAAGGAAGGAGCAGAAACACTGTGCTTACCACTCTCCATAGTGTATAACATATCACTGACAACAGGGCAACTTCCAGAAATTTGGAAAGCAGCTAATGTAGTCCCTGTCGGAAAACCCGACAACATTTAATAATATTACATACAATAGGCAGATAATATTGCTGATGTGTTGTATACACAAGTTAACCCCATAGAAAATGTAGCTTGTAGTGGAATTTTCCGTAATAGAAAACAGGATATCATTGCCACATAGTACATTAAATTCACCAGGTATTCTGTTGGGAATTATGCTTAATACAGTAGTCTTTGGACTTTTAATATCATAAAATATCTCAATGAGGTAACCTAATTATCAGTATTAAAATAAAGTAAATGTGACCCTACTATCACTTATTGACATTGGACAAAATAAGGCAAGGCATCAGTAGTGGGAGAGAGGTCAGCCATTGTTTGTTAAGACCGAGTCCTTGGAGCAAATTCAGTTCCTATAATTTTCTTGGACGAAGTGTTATGGAGAACAAATTAGTGTTCAACCATCATCAACACGCTGTCAACGTAAACAAGGGAAGTGTCTTACCAAAACCTGTTTATCTAATCATTTCTGGCCAGTTAATGTTAGGTAGATAAAGGGCGAACTGGTTAGAACACGAACGATCGACTCAATACACGAACAAGAAGAGGAAGCAAGAATTAACCTTGGTACATCAGTTACTATGGGTGATGGAAGCTAGCCTCACACGAGGATAATTTGGTGTCTACATCCTAGTTATACCTGGTGGACTAAGCCTGCTGTACAATAAGATAAGGCACCTCCAATTTATTTACTAATATATGTAGTTACTACTGTAGTTTGATTGGCTGCACATATATACATTTAATATAAACCCTCCTAATGTGTAAGGATCTATTTGTGAGAAATATTGCAGAAATACAGTCCACTTAACATCATACCAATTGGTATCGAAGTATATAAATTAACGTAAATATAATTTCTATATAAATTATATAAATTAAATAAATATAAATCTCACAGGTCGGTTCCCACAGTCCCGATATAAAAGAAAGGGGATAGACAGGAGACACTTAACTACATGCCAGTGTCCATAACCTGCATACTGTGCAAGCGGATGGAGAAGATTGTGCAAAGAAGGCTTGTGGAACATCTGGAGCGAAGGAACTTTGAAACACAGCATCAACATGGGTTCAGGGATGGCAAGTCCTGCCTCACAGGGTTAATTGAATTCCACGACCAGGCAACCTAAATCAGGCAAGAAATAGAGGGATGGGCAGACTGCATATTTTTGCATTGCCAGAAAGCCTTTGATGCAGTGCCACACAAGAGGCTAGTGAAAAAGCTGGAGATACAGGCTGGAGTGAAAGGGAAGGTACTCCATTGGATAAGGGAGTAGCTAAGCAACAAAAGACAATGAGTCACTGTGAGGGGTGAGGTCTCAGATTGGCGAGACGTCACAAGTGGAGTCCCGTAGGGGTCAGTCTTTTGACCTATACTGTTTCTGATATATGTAAATAATCTCCCGGAGGGTATAGACTCGTTTCTCTCAATGTTTGCTGATCACGCAAAAATTATGAGGAGGAGTGAAACAGAGGAGGATAGCAGGAGGCTACAAGATGACCTGGACAGATAGAGTGAATGGTGCAGTAAATGGCTGCTCAAGTTAAACCCAAGTAAATGAAAAGTAATGAAACTAGGCGGAAGAAACTAAAGGCCAGACGCAGGATACAGAATGGGAGATGAAGTACTTCATGAAACGGATAGAGAGAAAGATCTACGGGTTGATATCACATCAAACATGTTTCCTGAAGACCACATAAAGAGAATTACGTCTGCGGCATATGCGAGACTGGCTAACATCAGAACAGCATTCAGGAACCTGTATAAAGAATCATTCAAAATCTTGTATATCACATATGTAAGACCAATCGTGGAGTATGTGGCCTCAGCATGGAGCCCGTACCTTGTCAAGTTCAAGACGAAGCTCGGAAAAGTTCAGAGGTATGCCACTAGACTAGTTACAGAACTAAGAGGCATGAGTAACGAGGGAAAGGGTGCGGGAAATGCACCTTACGATACTGGAAGACAGAAGAGTAAGGGAAGACATGATCACTACCTTCAAAATCCTCAGGGGAATTTCACAGGGTAGACAAGGATAAACTTTTCAATTCTGGTGGTAGGCGAACAAGGGGACACAGGTGGAAACTGAGTACCCAAATGAGCCACAGGGACGTTAGAAAGAACTTTTGCAGTGTCAGAGTAGTTAACAGGTGGAATGCATTAGGCAGAGACGTGGTGGAGGCTGACTCCATACACAGTTTTAAATGTAGATATGATAGAGCCCAGTAGGCTCAGGAATCTATACACCAGTTGATTGACGGTTGAGAGGCGGGACCAAAGAGCCAAAGCTCAACCCCCGCAAGCACAAATAGGTAAGTACACATACACGCACACCATTGGGCCTGATAGCTGAGTGGACAGCGCTCTGCACACGTAATCCTAGGGTCAGGGTTCGATCCCCAGTGATGACAGAAACCAAATGGGCAGAGTTTCTTTCACCTTGATGTCATCTGTTACCTAGTAGTAAATAGGTACTTGGGAGTTAGACAGCTGTTATGGTCTGCTTCCTGTGTGTGTGTGTGTGTGTGTGTGTGGAGAAAAAAAATGTTAGTTAGAAACAATTTATTGATTGACAGTTGATAGGCGGGCCGAAAGAGCAGAGCTCAACCCCCACAAACACAACTAGGTGAGTACATAATCAAAGAGGCAACACAGGTCCTCAGCGTGCCTATGGCAAGAACCTTTAATGAGTCACTTATGTCAGGAGAATGCCCTGTTGCTGGAAGAAGGCAAATGTCGTACCGATTTTCAAGAAAGGGGGATAGGGAAACGGCACTTAACTTTAGACCTGTATCACTGACAAGCATCCCTGACAAGCATCACTGACAAGCAAAATGCTTGAAAAGAATAATTAGGCTAAGACTTGTCGCACACCTCGAGAACATTAGGTTTGTAAACAAGCATCAAAAAGGGTTTTTGAAAGGAAAATCATGCTTAATAAACCTTTCGGAATTCTATGATAAATAACGAGGATAAGGCAGGATAGAAAAGAATGGGCAGACTGCATATTTCTGGACTGCCAAAAAGCCTTTGATATAGTTCCACACATGAGACTGCTATTCATACTTGAGGAGCAGGCGGAAGTAAGCTGAAAAGCTATAGCATGGGTAGGAACTACCTAACAGGAAGGAGTCAGAGAGTAAAGGTAAGAGGCGAGAAGTCGGAATGACGAACAGTAACTAGTGGAGTACCTCAAGGATAGTTGATGGAACCAATTATATTTCTAATATACGTTAATGACATGTTTACAGGAGTAGAATCCTACATGTGATATTCGCGGATGATGCAAAATTTATGAGAATAGTTGTGACAGAGGAGGATCGTAGGATCCTCCAAGAGGATTTGAACAGGCTGCTGAGATGGTTAGAGAAATGGCTACTGGAGTTCGACACGAGCAAATTTAAAGTTAGGTAAATGGTATTAGGTGATAGGAGACCAAAGGAGACTTAACCTCCCTAAGCTTAATACACGATATCTGAGGCATAATATATTACATATGTGTGCTATACTAGGCCTAGGAATATTTAAGTTAGTGTTTTACCTTCATTTATTTTAAAAGTATTCCTCTCATGTCAGTAAACGACTATCTAAAAGTTAAGAACGTACGAATTTTGAGTATTAACGATCGTCACAATAGGTACTGTATAAACAGGAGGATGGTTAGCAGCAGAACAAGGGGAATATGTCAGAGTAGTTACTAAATGGAATGCATTAGGCAGTGATGTGGTGGAGCCAGACTCCATACAGTTTCAAATGTAGGTATGATAGATCCCAGGAGGTTCAGGAATCTGTTCACCTGTTGATTGAGAGTTGAGAGGTGGGACCAAAGAGCTTGAGCTCAACCCCAACCAGGTGAGTACACAGATGGAAGTTTGAAACTCGGATATGTCATAGAGATGCTAGAAAGTTTTCTTTTAGTGTAGGGTTGTGAGAAAATAAAATGACCTAAAGGAGCAGATTGTAGAGGCTAACTCCATTCATAACATTAAAAGCAGGTAAGATAGAGAAATAGGCCAGAAGTCAATGCATTAAACAACGGCTAGAAAAGTGGGGTCTAAGAGCTAGAGCTCAATCCTACATGCACAAATGGGTGAGTACAAATAGGAGAGTACACACATATAGCCAAGCAGACAGCACTCTGAGTTTGTTGTCCTAAGGCCTGGGTTGTGGAAATTAGACCAAAAATGACGAATAGCAGCACAAATAAACCTCTCGCTATAAATCTTAAACATTCAGTCTGATGACTAAACTAGTTATAAATTAAAACTACAAAATTAATTATTTACGTAAAGACATTATAAATCAATACCCACTCTTTGCCTAAATTTCCCATATCTCTTTAAGAAAAAGGAGAGCGTGAGGGAGGAGACGCCATTACAGTATTACTTGCAATGGGTTACATACTGCGTTGTGCTACAAATTCCTGTAAATTACCCCCCTCCCCACTCAGCTCGTTGCTGCCGTGAGGGGGGCTTAGTGGGCGGCTGCCGGAGTGTGATGCTCCTTGGGATGGTCCTCTGTAATTTTGTAACCTTGTGCTCCTGCTGCCGTCCTCTCCAATTATGCTGAGCATCTTTTCCTTTTCCTTCTGTTTCGTTTTTCTCCCCCCTCTTCTCTTATCTGCTTGCCGTTTCCTGCCGACCTTTTGCTTGTTTTGGTTATTCCTTTGGACTTCCTCTATTTTGATGCCCAGGTGCTAGAGGAGGCATACTCTTGCACCCGTAGAACTGTATTACCCAACGTCGAGAGCAAGGGGAACCTTTTATTGTCAATCCCCCTTTCGTCACTGAACCCGATCTCGACGGACTGTCGGTTCTTAAGGTGGCGTTTGTGGGGCGTATACTCACGACGCACCCCTGGGAGGCCCCGGCATGATCGGCGATAGCTTCTTGTTGGGTTTCCTGCCTCTAATTGTGGCTCCGTGGTGGGCGTGAGGGCACATTTGTGAATGAATATTCCTTTTCGTAGCGATGATAAATACTGTTTCCCCTGTTTCTGCTTTACCTTCTCAGGCTCCTTGGGGTGGGCGACCAAGCCCCCAAGTCGGTCCGTGTTGGAAGACCGGGCTCTGTAACCTCCGCTACATTGGGCCCCGACCTTGCTCCTCATTTGGCTTCTCTGACTCCTCCCCTTGGCTCCCCTCCCTCTGTAGTTGGGTTCAGCCCCAGGCCCTCAGTGGTGACTACCTCGTCCCCTGTCGCGGCTTCGTCTCTCATTGTGACTACTGCACATTTTACCCCCATGGCCTCCGGGGGTTCTCATCGCCGTTCCCACCACGGCTGCACTCGCACGATCCCTTCCCGTAATAGTACTTACAACGCCTTGTTTGGTCCCGTTACGTGGGCTAAATACTTTGATCTCCACCATCTGGATTCTACTCCTCCTGACGATTTCTCCCTCCATAAAAACCTTGTTGATTCAGTAGATGCCTCTGTTACTTTTAACTCCACCAGTTACGGTATGCGTGTCGTCGCTGCTCCTTCTCAGGATGCAGCTACTCGTTTAGCCGCTTTGTCCTGCATTGGCGAGACCCCTGTCCGGGTCTCCAAGAACGTTCGGTTAAATGCCAGTGTTGGCCCTGTTCTCCTCCCACACCATGTTGCAACTGGTGTTCGGGACCTCAAAGATTGCCAGGAGGATATTAAACATATCCTCGAAGCCCAAGGCCATTCTGTCCTCCAGGTGGACACGTTTACTCGACCCCCTCGTGGTCATCGCCGTCAGCCCCTTCGAGTTGTAAAAATCACCTTTGATAGTAGGGCCCTTCCGCCCTCTGTTATTCTTGCTGGTGCCAGATGCTCCGTTCAGGAGTAAATTCCCTCTCCTAGACTATGCAATAAGTGTTGGAAGTTCGGGCACGGTGTCTTCAAATGCACCAGTACTGTGTACCTGTGCCCCTTGTGTGGGGACGATAGTCATTCTGTCCGAGTGCACGTCTTCCCAAGCTCGCTGCCTCAATTGCGGTGAAGCCCACCCTACCTTCTCCCGCTCGTGTATGCACTACAAACTCGAGGCAGCCGTCCTCAACTTGAAGCACCGTGATCGTCTGTCTTTTCCTGAAGCGAGACGCCAAGTTCGTCATCTCACCCCTTTCGCGGGCGTCTCCTACGCTCGCGTGTTGCGTTCTACCTCTCCTCGTCCTTCCCGTCTTCCTCAGTCTCACAACCGTTTCCAGGCCTTAAACCCGACCACACCCACCACTACCTCCCCTATTCCTTTGCCTCCTGTCCCAGATGGTCTCCCTCCCGGTTCTCCATCTGGATTTCCCCCCTTCCTACCCAGTCCGCCATATCTCCTTTGTCTTCTTCCCCATCTCCCCCACTCTTTCTTCCTTCCCGACCCTCCCCCCAGTCTCTTGACCCGCCACGCCACCTTTCAGTCCAGGCTGATATCCATCATCATCCTAGCAACCTTCGTGTTGTTCGCTCTCGTTCCTCTTCTTCTGCTGAGACCATTGAGTCTGTCGCCCGGTACGTTGTTACTGGAACGCCTGTCTCTTCGAGTCAGAAACGTAAGCCTGGCTCCTCTCCTTCTTCCTCTCCGGCGGGTAAGAAGGTTTCACTTTCTTCCTCACCCCCTCCCTCTGACTCTGTCGCTACATCCCCTCCTGTTTCAGTAGTCGAACCCCCTGTCTCTGATATGGAGGTTTCTTCCGCCCCGATTCCCTCTCTGTTGCTGCCCTTCCTGAGGTGCACTCCCTGCTTTCTGCCCCCCCCCCCTCCTCCGACTGTCCTTGCCTGCCCCTCTCAGTTGTCTCCTCTTCCTCCGGACCCCGTCAGTCCGCCTCTGGTCTGTTCTCTCGCTCCTTCCCTCTCTCTTACTAAGTTTACCCATGCCCCCTAACCCTGATTTTGCCGACCCTGCTCCTGATCCAGACCCTGATCCTGACCTTGCTCCTGACCCTGATCCTGAGATTCTTTAATACACTGTGTTCCTCTTTACCTTTATTTCTTTCTTGTTCTCTGTTACTGTCCCTTCTCTTTGATAATGTCTATTCTTCAGTGGAATATTCGTGGATTTTATGCCAACTTCCATGAACTCCAACTTCTCATTACACAGTTTACGCCACTTTGTGTTTGTCTCCAGGAACCCATGCTTGGTGCTCATCCTGGTCACTTTCGTGGTTATTCCTTTCTTTCTCAAGGCTCTTGCTGGGGCCCATAACTCTACTGCTCTCTTAATTCGTTCTGATATTCCCTTCGTCCCCCTACTTCTTCCGTCACCTCTCCATTGTTCTGCTGCCCGTGTTTTTGTGGGTAAATGGTATACAGTCTGTTCCATTTATCTCCCTCCAAATGTCCCTCTTTCCCTTCCTGATCTTAAGCACCTCCTGGACTCCTTGCCAGAGCCGGTGCTCCTTTTGGGTGATTTCAACTGTCGACATTCCCTCTGGGGTGATGTTCTGACAAACACCCGAGGCCGTCTTCTCGAACCGTTCGTCCTCGCTTCATTTCTATCTCTTCTGAATTCTGGTGAGCCCACTCATGTGGACTCTCGAACTCGCACCCTTTCCTGTCTTGATCTTTCTCTTTGCTCGTCGTCTTTCTACTTAGATCTCGCGTGGCAGGTTCTTGATGACCTCCACAACAGTGATCATTTCCCCATCCTCGTTTCCTTTTTCTCTTTCCACCCTCCCCTTTCCTTCCCTCGGTGGCAGTTTGACAAGGCTGACTGGTGTCTATTCACCCTCCGTGCTACTCTCTCTGACCTCTCCTCTCTGCCTCTTCCTCGCACCCTCCTCCTTTTCTATGACACTGTCTTCACCGCTGCCCTCGGCTCTATCCCTCACTCTTCCTCCCGGGGCACACGGAAGTGTGTTCCCTAGTGGAATGCGGACTGTGCTCGGGCTGTCCGCTGTAAGCGTGGAAAAAACACCGCCGCCGGCAGACGGCTGATTCTTTTATTCTGTTTTGGAAGGCTAGTGCGGTGGCCCGTAGGACCATCCGTACTGCTAAACGTGAGAGTTGGAAATCTTATGTTTCCACCATTACGTCCGATACTCCTCTACTGCAGATCTGGAAGAAGATCCACAAGATTGCGGGCAAGTTCGTTCCAGATGTCTCGCCGGTTCTCCACCTCCGTGGGACTCTTGTGGCAGATCCAGTGAAGGTTGAGACTGAACTGGGTTCCCACTTTTCTTCTGTTAGCTCTGGTTCTCAACTTCCTCAATCCTTCCTTCTCCATAAGCCTGTTCTTGAATCTTCTCCTTTGGATTTCCATACTCATCTCCATCTTCCCTTTAACGATCCTTTCTCTCTTTCTGAACTTCAGTCTGCCCTGGCCCTCTGCGGATCTACGGCAGCGGGCTCAGATGACGTTCATTATGAGATGCTTCGCCACCTCCCTCCGTGCACGTTTCAGTATTTACTGAATCTGTATAACCAGGTCTGGGACTCGTCGTCCGTCCCTGAGGACTGGCTCGATGCCGTTGTACTCCCTATTCGGAACCAGGGTCTCTCGGTACGTCCCCTAAGGACTTCCGCCCTATGCTCTCACGAGTTGTGTTTGCAAGCTGTTTGAGCGTATGGTGAGTCCGTCTGATGTGGTTCTTGGAACACCATCACCACCTCTCTCCTTCTCATTTGTTTTCGCAAGTGCCCAGCACGACTGATGTCCTGGTGAACTGGGGTCTATATTCGTACTGCTTTTGCTGCGAAGACCTCCGTTGTTGCTGTCCTTTTTGACCTGAAAAGGCTTATGACACGACTTGGAGATACCATATTCTGTCCCAACTTCGTTCTTTTGGCCTTCGTGGTAATCTCCCTCTCTTCCTTCAAAGCTTTCCTCTTCGTCGTACCTTTCGAGTCAGGCTTGGTGCCACTCTCTCTGCCTCTTTTCGGCAGTGTGAAGGTGTGCCCAAGGTAGTGTTCTGAGTACTACTCTTTTTCTGGTTGCCCTCAATGGTCTCCTTTCCTCCCTTCCTTCTGGCATCTTCTCCTTCTTTATGTTGACGATCTTACTCTTTGCTGTCGAGGTGATGATTCGCCTCTCCTTCAACGGCGGCTTCAACTTGCGATTGATGCCGTGTCATCTTGGGCCACCATCATGGCTTCAAGTTCTCTACTACTAAGACGGTCGTTG
>WNGS01168583.1:936266-949417 GCA_020271785.1 Procambarus virginalis | reverse complement strand
TGTCCGGTCGTGATGGTCAAGTGGTCTAAGGCATCCCTGTACATACCAGTTGCGTTGCTCCTGGGAGTATGGGTTCGAGTCACTTCTGGGGTGTGAGTTTTCAGTTGTATCTAGTCCTGGGGACCATTCAGGCTTGTTTGCATTTGTGTTCCTCACGTGTTGCCCCAAAAAATGAGGTGATTTGATAAAAATGCTATGCCCAAGATAACCATCCAGGTGCCGGCGGGGAAGTGGTTCATATAGCTCAGGCTATCACTTCCTTATGTCCGGTCGTGATGGTCAAGTGGTCTAAGGCATCCCTGTACATACCAGTTGCGTTGCTCCTGGGAGTATGGGTTCGAGTCACTTCTGGGGTGTGAGTTTCAGTTGTATCTAGTCCTGGGGACCATTCAGGCTTGTTTGCATTTGTGTTCCTCACGTGTTGCCCCAAAAATGAGGTGATTTGATAAAAATGCTATGCCCAAGATAACCATCCAGGGCCGGCGGGGAAGTGGTTCATATAGCTCAGGCTATCACTTCCTTATGTCCGGTCGTGATGGTCAAGGGTCTAAGGCATCCCTGTACATACCAGTTGCGTTGCTCCTGGAGTATGGGTTCGAGTCACTTCTGGGGTGTGAGTTTTCAGTTGTATCTAGTCCTGGGGACCATTCAGGCTTGTTGCATTGTGTTCCTCACGTGTGTTGCCCCAAAAAATGAGGTGATTGATAAAAATGCTATGCCCAAGATAACCATCCAGGTGCCGGGGGAAGTGGTTCATATAGCTCAGGCTATCACTTCCTTATGTCCGGTCGTGATGGTCAAGTGGTCTAAGGCATCCCTGTACATACCAGTTGCGTTGCTCCTGGGAGTATGGGTTCGAGACACTTCTGGGGTGTGAGTTTTCAGTTGTATCTAGTCCTGGGGACCATTCAGGCTTGTTTGCATTTGTGTTCCTCACGTGTTGCCCAAAAAATGAGGTGATTTGATAAAAATGCTATGCCCAAGATAACCATCCAGGTGCCGGCGGGGAAGTGGTTCATATAGCTCAGGCTATCACTTCCTTATGTCCGGTCGTGATGGTCAAGTGGTCTAAGGCATCCCTGTACATACCAGTTGCGTTGCTCCTGGGAGTATGGGTTCGAGCCACTTCTGGGGTGTGAGTTTTCAGTTGTATCTAGTCCTGGGGACCATTCAGGCTTGTTTGCATTTGTGTTCCTCACGTGTTGCCCCAAAAAATGAGGTGATTTGATAAAAATGCTATGCCCAAGATAACCATCCAGGTGCCGGCGGGGAAGTGGTTCATATAGCTCAGGCTATCACTTCCTTATGTCCGGTCGTGATGGTCAAGTGGTCTAAGGCATCCCTGTACATACCAGTTGCGTTGCTCCTGGGAGTATGGGTTCGAGTCACTTCTGGGGTGTGAGTTTTCAGTTATATATATATATATATATATATATATATATATATATATATATATATATAGGGGTACCACCTCTGGTGCAATTGCAGGGACCCACATCCTCGAAGAAGAAAACAAAGAGCATTCAGAGAAGATCTTGTGGATTCTCACTGAATACTTAATTCTTTTCTTATCCTACCACCCCTATTATTTTTTGTATGTTTTGTTTTATTTTATTGCAATGCTACAGTTTACAGAGAACACACACAGACACACACAATATATAACAATTAAACAATTAAACAATCAATTCAATTAATTATATATATATATATATATATATATATATATATATATATATATATATATATATATATATATATATATATATATATATATATATTATATATATATATATATATATATATATATATATATATATATATACCGCGACCGCCACCTCCCTGTGTACACCCCCTCACACTACGTTCGCCCAGCGCCCGCCCAGCGCCCACCAAGCGCCCGTCCAGCGCCCACCCAGCGCCCGCCAGCGCACACCTAGCGCCCTCCCAGCGCCCGCCCAGCGCCCACCCAGCGCCCGCCCAGCGCCCGCCGATGTCGCAGGTCACGACTGACAGCCAGGCTTCTCTCAGCCAAGAGGAGCCATCAAGCGACGACAGGTACTGCACATGCCAAATGTGCGACAAGGTGAGAAGACTCAAGCGTAAAGGAGATGTGTGCAAGCATGCTCACAAAGGAACCGATTGTCCGGGTATGTGGCGCCCTCCCAAAGAGGGTGTCAATCAAGGCCCAACTCCAGCAATCAGGGAAAACACCTCTAACAGCTTCATTTCGACTGAGAATCTACTAGAAGCTATTAAAGCAACGTCGGTTGGAACCTTGCAGCACATCACCAAAGCTGCCCGGCCCCAGGCAGCAGCCAAACTATCCAGCCTCTTGAAAAAGGTCAATGACTCCCCTGGAACCATCCAAGCATGGCGCAACCTTCTCCTGTTTGGAAACATATGCCTAGCTGTCCCTGCAAGGAGAGACAAATCACTTGCTTCCTCAGTCATTATGGCTATAAATAGTTTTCCTAGAGAGGACAACCAGGCATCCCTCCCCACTCGTGCCAAAAACACCCACCGCAGAAAAGGTATCAACAGCAGAACCGAGGCATCCAAAATCAGAGCAACAGTCAGCAAGAAAATAGAAGAAGGCAACACAATAGGGGCAATCAGATTCATCACCAGTGAAGACACAGTTGCCACCAGGGATGCCAATACAGCACAAGCCCTGAGGGAAAAACACCCACCCAGACCTCCTCGTGATGACAGTGTTCCCCTAGTCAGTGTCACCAGAACAGAACCCCTGTGCGTGCTCGAATCCATGGTGCATAAAGCAGCTTTATCCTTCCGACCAGAATCAGCAGGTGGGTTCACAGGACTAAGACCCAACCACATCAAACAAATGTTCAACCCTGCACTGGGAGACATTGCACAGGGCCTCCTGGTGGAACTAACTAGATTCGCCAACACATGTCTAGCTGGCAACATGCCAGAGACCGTACGGCCTCTCATTTTTGGCGCTACCCTCTGTGCCCTGAGGAAAAAAGATGGAGGAATCAGACCGATAGCTTTGGGCAATTCACTCTGGCGTCTCGTCGCTAAGGCTGCTGCTAGAGCAGTTAGTCAGGCAGCAGCCGACATGCTGAAGCCAAAACAGCTTGGGTTTGGCATTCCCAAGGGTGTGAAGCAGCGGCTCATGCAGCTAGAGCTTACATTGCCAACATTACGGATGAAAAAGCCCTGATAAAGCTGGACTTCAAAAATGCCTTCAATCTGGTTAGAAGGGATGCAGTACTCAGTGCGGTTCATCGCCTTTTTCCTTCCCTCTACCCGTTTGTAAACTCATGCTACAGCAAGAATCTAACTCTGCTTTTTGGGGAACATGAAATCGAATCACAAGAAGGTGTCCAACAGGGTGACACCCTTGCTCCTTTTCTTTTCTGCCTAATCATCAAGGAAGTCACCGATAACCTGTCCAGTGAGCTCACCATTTGGTTTTTGGATGATGGTACTCTAGCCGGCTCCACAGACTCACTCTTGGACGACATAAGAATAATTCAGGAGCAAGGAGCAAGCCTATGCCTCACCCTGAACCCTTCCAAGTGCGAAATAACCTCCAACAACCAGCACATAATAGAGCAAATAAAGGTTGTTTTGCCTGACATTCATACAACCAACCCTGAGGACAGCACACTCCTAGGGGCTCCTCTTGGAAGGAATGCCATCGACGAGGTCCTTGGTAAGAAGATCACTGACCTGAAGAGAATGAACGAGAGGATTGAAGACATCGATGCTCATGATGCACTTTACCTCATCACCAGATGCTTGTCCCTCCCCAGGCTAACCTACTTCCTAAGATGTTCGCCATTTTTCAACAATATTAAATTAGAAGAGTATGACAGCTTGCTGAAATCAACACTGGAAAAAGCCCTCAATCTTTCCCTCAGCGACTCACAGTGGAAACAGGCCTCCCTTCCTGTCAGACTCGGTGGCCTTGGCGTGCGCACAGCAACACAAATTGCTGTACCAGCGTTCCTGTCCTCTTCAGTGGGGTCTGACAACTTGGTGAAGGAAATGCTACCTGAGCACCTAGTTCAACAGGCAGGGGTACATGATCCCAGCTTCACAGACTGCACAACCAAATGGGTCTCTCTCGCAGGACCAGCACCCCTACCACTGCCTTCTGAAGCCCATAAGCAATCCAGCTGGTATCGCCCCATTGCCGACCAAGAAGCTGCGACTTTGCTAGAAGCTGCGACAACACCACATGACACTGCCCGACTTAGAGCTGTAGCAGCTCCCCATGCAGGCGATTTCCTATTAGCAACCCCAATGTCAGCAACCGGCACCCGTCTCACACCGCAGGCCCTGCGAATTGTCGTGGCTCTCCGTCTCGCTGCCCCAATCCACACCGAATACAGGTGTATTTGCGGCGAGGCAGAGGCCGACAGGTACGGACAGCATGGTCTTCTCTGCCAAAGGACAGGAGGATGGCATGCAAGACACGGCAAGGTCAATGACATTATTAAGAGAAGGCTTACCACAGCTGGTTGTCCAGCAGAGAGAGAGCCCCATTACCTAATGTCCCGCAACTCTGATGAGCCTGTCGCCCGCCCAGACGGAATCACGGTGAACCCCTGGAAGAATGGTAGACAGTTGGTGTGGGACTACACTTGCGTTTCAACTTTAGCCAATACCTATGTTGACTTCAGTGCTACTCAAGCAGGAGGAGCTGCCAATCACCGGGAAGCGGCCAAGTCACGTAAATACAGAGACCTTGAGCACCACTACAATTTTGTCCCCATTGCCTCAGAGACACTTGGTGTCTGGGGTAAAAGTGCTGCTAGCTTTTTGAAGGAGTTGGGGTCTAAGCTATTCGAAACAACTAGAAACCCTAGAGCGACCAGTTTTCTTTTTCAGCGCCTTAGTGTGGCAATCCAGAGAGGAAATGCTCACTGCATCCATGGGTCCTGCCCGCCATCTGAGGAGCTGGAGGAGCTTTTCAACTTGTGACAAGCAGCCCTGCATGTAATCAATATTGTAATTTTTTTGTGTGTAATGACATTTTCATATAAAGTTAGATAAATATATATATATATATATATATATATATATATATATATATATATATATATATATATATATATATATATATATATATATTTAATAAATGGAAGGGAGTACCACCTCTGGCTGGAAGAAGGGGGACCCATAGCCTCGGAGGAAACCACGCATAATGCATTAGAGGGAATGTTTAGATCCCCTCCAATACAGTTTCTGTGTGCTTTTCTCCTACCACCCCCTTCCTTTTTTTTGTGCTTTATTATGTATTTGATGGTTACAAGATATGCATAGGTTGATACAAAAATGAATACAAAAAGGTGCTTAAAGGTTGTGGATCTCTTGAAAAACACGACAATGGGAAACATTGATGAATGTCACAGACAGGTTCGAACATTGTTACAAGTCAAACACTTCTTGGAATTCCTCTGAAGTTGGACTAGTGCCCAAGACGCAACAGGCATTTTCCCTCTGGATCGCAACACTGAGACGCTGGAACAAGAAACTTTTTGCTTTCTGGTCTTTTGTGGCGCTAATCTATTTGTCTCCCAATTCCTTTAGGAACTTCAATGCACATTTTACCCACGAACCAAGGGTCTCCGAGCCGATCGGAACAAAGCTGTAGCAGTGTGCCAGACCCTTGTATTTAATAATTTTCTGAGATTCCCTGAAAGAGGCAGCACCACCGCTTTCACGAGTGCTGTAGTGGAGGTAGGTACTGGCCAGTGTGGCAGCGCACGTGTAGTCCCACACCACTTGCTTACCATCCTTCCAAGGAAGCAAGGTGACCCCATCTGGGCGCTTCTGAGGGTCGTTAGGTCTGGATAAGTGTGGTCTCTTTGTGCCGGGCAGCGGGCCGTGGCGAGGCTCCTCTTGATGATGTCGTTGACTTCTTCATGTCTTGCAATCTTACCCTGTGATTTACGACATACCCGACCATGAAGACCATATTGGTCTGCCATCGCAGTTCCGCAGATGCACCTATGTTCGGTGAGGATGGGGGCGGCAAGGCAAAGGGCAACTCCAATGCGGAGAGCGTCATGACTGAGGCGAGTTCCCAGGGCTGCATTGGGCACTGCAAATAAAAAATCCCCGGCGTGGGATGCTGTTACCGCTAGGAGGCGGGCTTTGTTTTCAGCATCAGCGTTGTCAATCATTGCTGTGACAGTCTTTTCCATTATGGGGCTATCCCAGTGGGCCTGCTTGTGGTCTTTTGGGACTTGTGGTCGGGGTTGAGGGTGTGCAATGGTGTCCCATTGTCTGGCTGCTTCGATGAACGTTTGATCATGAGTTCCCGCTGTCTCTCTCATACGCTCTGGTAGGATCTGCCCTACCAACTCGTTGGCTGCTGTACTTGAGGATAAGAATGCTGGAAGTGCTACCTCAGTTGCCTTTCGTATGCCTATCCCCCCGAATCTCACTGGTAGTGTTGCTTGGTCCCACTGACTGTCATCTAAATCTAGGTTGAGCGCCTTTCTGAATATTGACCTGAGGAGCTCATCATATTGATTAAGAAGTGGGTTGCCAAAAGTGGGTGCACACCTTAAGAAGTATGTTAGCCTGGGCAAGGTAAGTCACTTTGTGAGAAGGTAGAGGGCATCATGGGAGTCCAAGTCCCCTATTCTCGCTTCCATCCTCTTTAGGTCTCTAAACTTTTCGTCAAGGACTGCAGCAATGGCATTGTGGCCCAGAGGTGCTCCAAGTAGTGTGCTGTTGGTGGGTTTAATGACTGAGGCTTCTGGTAAAACTGATTTCACTGCTCTAATAATTACCTCACCGGATGCAATAATTTCGCACTTGGAGGGGTTAAGAACGAGACCCATGGTCTCCCCCCGTGTCTTCACCAGCTGCAGGTCTTCCAGAAGGGAGTCTTGTGTGCCTGCCAGAGTTCCATCATCCAGGAACCAGTTGTTGAGCTCACTGGACAGTCTGGTTGTAATTTCTCGAACCGCTATGCAAAAGAGGAAGGGTGCAAGTGGGTCTCCCTGTTGAATTCCCTCTGCTGAGGTGACTTCATGTTTGCCAAACAGGAGGGTTGAGTCTTTGCTGTAGCCTGCTGACACAAACGGGAGAATGCTTGGGCAATGTTCCTGGACTGCAGTGAGGATTGCTTCCCTTTTGACCGAGTTGAAAGCGTTTTTAAAATCAAATTTTACTACTGCCTGGTCTTCAGTAAGAGAGCTAATGTAGGCTCGTGCAGCATGGGCCGCTGCTTCACAGCCTTGGGGGACTCCAAACCCCAGCTGGTTGGGTTGCAGCATGGTGGCTGCTTTCACTCGGATACTTCTGACAGCAGCCCTTGCAACTAGGCGGCGAAGGGTATTACCAACGGCGATGGGTCTGATCCCTCCCCCCCTTCTTTTTCAGGGCACATAGGGATGCACCAAAGAAGAATGGTTTGATTTCATCAGGGATTAACCCGGCGAGGCAGTTGTTGACAAACGTTGTGATTTCTGTCAGGAGCGCTTCTGCAGCTGGACCAAGAACAGGGTTCACCATTTCCTTCACATGTTGAGGTCTTACCCCTGTGTAGCCTCCTGCGGAGCCCGGGGGAAATGAAACGATAGCTTTATAAACCTCTGACTCCCGGAGGACGAGAGGTTCCTGGTTGGGGGGGACCCTGACCTGCGGGGGAGGTCCACCTACGGCTCTGAGGGGGTGTTTTTCTCTCAGTGCTTGGGCTGTGGTTTCATCCCTGGGCAAAATTTTGTCCTCACTTGTGATCAATTTGAGTGCCCCGACTGTATTGCCCTCTTCAATTTTCTTGCTGACTTGGGTACCTAATTTTCTGCTGTCGCTGATTGTCGTACTTGGTCTGCCTCGGCGGTGTTTGGTGTGTTTGGGGAGGCGGACTAGGTTGTCAGCCCTAGGAAAATCCCTAATTGCTTTATTGACAGATGAGGCCAGTGTCTTGCCTCCTCTGTTTGGTACACCTAAGCATGCATTGCCAAAAAGTAACAGATTGTGCCAGGCTTTGATGGTATCAGGTGCATCAAGGTTATTTGACCCTCTGTTGACTTTTCCGATGATGTCCGTGTATTTCCCGGCAGCAAATGGGCGAGAGGCCTTTGGGATGTGAGTGAGTGACCTGGTTGACGTTGCTTTAATTGCCTCTAGCAGGTCGTCTGTTGCAATGTAATCTGTTGCGATTTGTGCTGGTGCAACAGGCTCCTGAGTGCTGCCTCCTCCCACGGGAGGCCTCCCTGACCCAGGACAGTCACCATGCTGGCGTATGACTCTGGAGACTGAGTTGATGCTGATGTTGCTCCCACAAACACTGCAGGTGCCTCTTCTTTGATTGGCTTCGGGAGGGGTGAGCTGGCTGGCAGCGGCCTCTTCTGCCATCCCCTTAGGTAAAATGACTGTCACCTTGCACTGGAGTATTTGTCTCTCCCTCCTGGCTGGGGGGGGACGAAGTTGTCCCTTATATATATATATATATATATATATATATATATATATATATATATATATATATATATATATATATATATATATATATATATATATATATATATATATATATTTGCAATCTTTACCTAGTTGTTGAACAAAATATATTTGATACTAATAAACAATCTTTGACCAGACATCAAAAATATTTGGTTCAACATACAATCTTTATATAGGCACAGAACATTATTGTGGGACTGGTGGAAAACTTAATAACAAAAATGTATGACTGGAACCGGCTTTTGGGAAAAATGTGCTGGTACATATCGGGTTTCGCCTGTCACCTATGGCTGGAGGCAATCACTGGTTTGTGCCAAGGTCGTAAAAATTGGCTGAGGCCAACAACCAGCATTCGCCGACGTTCATATAAAAAAGAGGTAGCTCCTGTAACTAGCTTTCTGGAAGGCCATTAACGCTGGTTGTTCCCATTTGTACTACTTATGTGCTAATTTGTATGTGTATTTATGTGCGCTTGTTTGTGATTAATTGTAGTAGTAGGTGTTATAGTTTCATCCATTTGGATCATCAGGTATCAAGATACGAAATTTAATGAGAGGATGAACACCAGGTAATACTGACATTGTGTTCTTAGGTTTTAGTGTTTTGAGCATTCAAACATGGTTGGAAGTAATGATGATCATATATTACACAAGTCTAAGAATAATTCTCAGTTGACCACAATAATTTATTATTATTACCCATAAAATTGCATACTGCAGTTTACAGGAGAAGTAAGACAGATTAACATCATCTCTGCAGAAATTCTCCAGGTAAGGTAAAAAGTGAGGTTTGTGTAGCTGGTAACATACTGGGTCTTACTAACAAAGGTAATTTTTTTTAAATCATAAGTTATTATTTTCAGAATTACCGACAGCAATATCTACGATAAGCCTAAATGATGCAAATAAGACGAAAACGTGTATATTAATTTTCCAGTCGTTCTGTCTTTCTGTAGTTACGATTCGTATTTCCAGCGGTAGTACAGAGAGGTAAAGCACCATACACTCAGACTCCATTTAAAATCCAACTGCAGTCTTCACTGTGTTCATCCACAGCGTGCATGTGAGACGGACTGACAAAAAGAGCGAAGCCAATTACCACGACCTGGAGGAATACATGGAGCAGGTAGAGCAATACTACAATGGACTTCAGATCTTTAACCCAAATGTCACCAGAAGGATTTATCTTGCTTCCGACGAGCCCTCAGTCTTCATAGAGGCAAAGAAAAAGTAACTATTTAGTTTTAAATTGTGTGGTGGAACTGTTTGGTGTGTAGTTGAGGAGTGTTATGTGTGAGAGTATAATGTGTTGTAGTTTATGGTGTATGGTGATTTAAAATGGTGTTTGACAGTGGAATATGTTATCTGGTGCTTACATAAGAGCAATACACGCTATATGTATAAATAAAAATGAAAAGGTTTGTTTGTTCAAAATTGCTAATCTACGGAAGTTTTTCACCGATTGATCGGAAATTTTCACACAACATTTCATTCACATCCGAGTGCGTTTTTATATACAAGCTATATAGATGTCACGTCTGTGACAGAAAAAAAACATGCTTTATTTGGAAAAACAGTGTTTTCGTGTGTTTTTCATGTGAGGGTAATCTTCGAAACCCTTTTAATGATTGCTTTGAAATTTTGACATAACTTTGACATAACAATTTGACATTCGAATTGGCGCGAGTTTTTGTATACCTACTATATACATGCCTCACCTGTGACAGAAAAAAACAAGCTTGTTTTGAAAAACAGCTCCATCTGTTTGACGTAAGAGCAACACATGCTGTAATCTCCAAAAGTTCTTCACCGATTGCTTTGAAATTTTAACACAACGTTCCATTCGAAAAGGCGTGTGTTTTTATATACCTACTATATAGATGCTTCACCTGTGACAGATATTTTTTTTTTTCAAAAACGCACCATCTGTTGCATGTAATAGTAACACTCGCTATACTAACTATGATAAATTCCACTTGAATGTTTCCAATTGCATTGATAAATTGAGTTTTCATAGGTTTCGATTTATTTTCATTTTGATATATTTATTTTTGTGACATTGCATTGGAATTGAGCTGGGGGTGTTTATCATACCATTCATTTCGTAAGTATAAGTATAGATGCCACACCAGTGACAGGTAAAAACATTCTTTTTCTAAGAAACAGTGCCATCTGTTGCACGAACTAGCAACACACGCTATGCTAAATAAGTTACGCTTCCATTTCAATGTTTCTGATTGCATTGACAAATTAAATTTTCATAGATTTCGATTTTTTTCAAATGATTTAATTATTTGTGTGACATTGCATTGGATTGAGCTGTGTTTTTTACCATACAGTTCATTTCGTTTATATTTTATTTTTATTATTTTGTTTTTCAGTTCGTTTTTTAACTATTCTTTTTTATTTTTCAGTGATGGGAACATCATATCATTTGATGTTCCAATTTCTGATCGGAAATCAGATCACTGGGAATGCATCAGATGAGGGAGTGGGAAATTATGGGGAGGACGAGGGGACGGTGAGAAGGAATGGTGGGGAGAACGAGGGTACAGGGGTGGGGAATAATGGTGGGGAGGACGAGGAGAGGGGAGTTGGGGATGGTGGGTAAGAGGGGATGGGGAAATGGAGAATGGTGGGGAAGACAAGGAGGACAGGGGAGTGGGGAGTGTGGGAGGAAGAGGAGATACAGGAGGTGGAATGGTAGGGAGGACGAGGGACGGTGGAGTGGGGGGATGGTGGGGAGGACAACGGGAGGAGGGAGGGGGAATGATGGGTGAGGACGAGGGGAATGGGAGTGGGAATGGTTGGGAGGAGAAGATGAGGGGAGTGGGGAATGGTTGGGAGGACAGGATGGCTGGGGAGGGGGAATTGTGGACAGGACTTAGGGACAGGGGAAGGTTGCTGTGGCTCAGCAACGCACATGTGTGCTGAGCCACAGCAATGCGTGGCCGGTAGTACAGCTAGTTATATAATAAGGAGAAGAGTTTCAGTCCTCTAATTGTTTATTATGGTATGTGACGTTGGAGACAATGAGGCGCGTGCCTGTAGGTACAGGCACCGCTCTGAACAACCACACAATTATAAATTGCATGGCAATTTAAATTGCATAGCAATTTATAAGTTTGTTAGTTAAATTTATGTTAGTTAAACACGAACAGAGTGTTCCTCATACAAAGATTGTCTTATTCTTTTATAAATACAAGTTATCTAAACAAATTTGTTCTCACATGTAGTCCGACACAACTTTTTTACCAGCCGTCCATGGCTGCAGGGTACTCCAACTGAGGTTCTCAGCATGTGGGTCTTACACAGCGAGGAAGCGTGCCTTATCCTTTCCATCATACATTGTATCTGCCATTGTCTGGTCATGGCAGGGACACCATACCACCCCCATACATGGCCATTCCATTCCACCCATAATGGGCCGTTCCATTACACGCAAGTACTCACAATAAGCTACCTATTCCCCATTACCCAAGGTAACCAGAATCAGCTATCTGGCCCCATTACCCACAAGTACCCTTGATACCTTACCTAGTCCCATTACCCACACTTAACAGAACCAAATAATCTCCCTTAGTACCCACGATACCTTACCTAGTCCCATACCCCCAGGTACCCCACGATACCTTACCTATCCCATTACCAGCCCCACGATAGCCTTACCTAACCCATAAAAACTAAACCTTACCTAGTGCCATTACCTCCAGGTACCCGCACTATGAGATCCTCTGCCACAAGAGGAACATAGACGTGGTCAAGGATGAAACACGATTTACTGTTACGTCACTCAGAGACCTGGTAGTGGATATCTACTTCTTAGCTCGGAGCGACTACATAGTTGTCACTCTCTCCTCCAACGTGAGTACTCCACACAACCTTATCACACACATCCTTAGTTACCACAAACTTTTGCTGAAAGAAAAGCTCCGTCGTGACTTGCTTTAAATGACAAGGAGTAATGTTTTTCTGGTTCATTAATAAACAATGTTTATATAGGTTCTTTGACGACTTATTATTACCTTAACAAATTATACATCAAATTATATATCAACAATATCCGGCTTCTAAGTTGTTACATTGTATATATTGATATACTAAATGTAATGCAAGGCGGGTGAAAGTCCTGTCGGTTATGTCTGAAGGTGGAGACTGTTGCAAGTTGAGCAAGACCAGCTAAGTAATGTCTGAAGTGTGAGGCTGGTGTAAGGTGAGAGAGTTCAGGTATGTAATGTCTGAGTGTGAGGCTGGTGCAAGGTGAGAGAGTTCAGGAATGTAATGTCTGAAGCCTGAAGCTGGTGTAAGGTGAGAGAGTTCAGGTATGTAATGTCTGAAGTGTGAGGCTGGTGCAAGGTGAGAGAGTTCAGGTATGTAATGTCTGAAGCCTGAAGTGGTGTAAGGTGAAAGAGTTTTGGTATGTAATGTCTGAAGTCTGAGGCTGGTGTAAGGTGAGAGAGTTCAGGCATGTAATGTCTGAAGCCTGAAGCTGGTGTAGGTGAAAGAGTTTGGTATGTAATGTCTGAAGTCTGAGGCTGGTGTAAGGTGAGAGAGTTCAGGTATGTAATGTCTGAAGTCTGATGCTAATTGTTTTTCGTTAAGGCTTTTCAAGTTGGCTGGGGACTGCTGAAGACACGAACTCCTTACCAACACTTTTCTTTGGAACGAATAATTTTGTCTTTGTTGCATAAA
>WNGS01168583.1:906867-928274 GCA_020271785.1 Procambarus virginalis | reverse complement strand
CCTTATTGTCCTACTTGCATTGTCCCTCTTACGGTTGTGCATGTCCTTCTTGAATGTCCTGATTTCCGGGACGAGGTGTGTCTTGCTTTCCGATCGCCCCTAGCGGTCACTTGCCCCTCGATAGAATTCTTGGTGACTCGGATACTTTTGATATCATTCGTCTTATGTGTTTTTGTTCTCGTATTGGCATCCTTGGTGATATTTAGCGCCCTCTGATTATTCCGCACATTTGATGGTGCCACATAGCCTTCCCGGTTTGGTGCCTTCTTTTGATAATTACTTACTTACTTACAGCCTTGAGAAGTCAACCTGCCACAGCCCATTACCAGTATCAAGGACAAAAGAATTGGGCCTTACAACCCAGACATGGGACCCTTGCCCTTAGCGAACAATTGGCACTATATATTTTTCCATTTTAATGAAATATATACAGCACTTACTTTCCAAGTCCTATGTAATTCTCCTCTTTTATCAAATATGGTATTTTCACACAAGCTGTTCTTACTAAATTGTACTCATCTATTTGTACTCCCTTAGTTGTATGTATGTAGCTGTACTTACCTACTTGTATTCACTTAGCAATGTGCACCAAGTTGTAGTCACCTACATGTACTACCCCTAGTTGTTCTCGTGTAGTTGTACTCACCTGCTTGTATTCATCTAGCAGTGCTCACCAAGTTGTACTCACCTAGATATGCTCTCCTAGTGTTCTATTGTGGTTGTACTCACCTACTTGTATTCATATATCAGTGCTCACAAAGTTGTACTCACCTACATGTACTCCCCTAGTTGTTCTCATGCAGTTGTACTCACCTACATGTACTCCCCTAGTTGTTCTCATGCAGTTGTACTCACCTACATGTACTCCCCTAGTTGTTCTCATGCAGTTGTACTCACCTACATGTACTCCCCTAGTTGTTCTCATGCAGTTGTACTCACCTACATGTACTCCCCTAGTTGTTCTCATGCAGTTGTACTCACCTACATGTACTCCCCTAGTTGTTCTCATGCAGTTGTACTCACCTACATGTACTCCCCTAGTTGTTCTCATGCAGTTGTACTCACCTACATGTACTCCCCTAGTTGTTCTCATGCAGTTGTACTCACCTACATGTACTCCCCTAGTTGTTCTCATGCAGTTGTACTCACCTACATGTACTCCCCTAGTTGTTCTCATGCAGCTGTACTCACCTACATGTACTCCCCTAGTTGTTCTCATGCAGTTGTACCCACCTACATGTACTCCCCTAGTTGTTCTCATGCAGTTGTACTCACCTACATGTACTCCCCTAGTTGTTCTCATGCAGTTGTACTCACCTACATGTACTCCCCTAGTTGTTCTCATGCAGTTGTACTCACCTACATGTACTCCCCTAGTTGTTCTCATGCAGTTGTACTCACCTACATGTACTCCCCTAGTTGTTCTCATGCAGTTGTACTCACCTACATGTACTCCCCTAGTTGTTCTCATGCAGTTGTACTCACCTACAACTGGTCTGGTCAAGGACCGGGCCGCGGGGACGCTAAGCCCCGAAATCATCTCAAGATAACCAACTTGTATTCACCTAGCAGTGCTCACCAAATTGTACTCACCTATGTGTACTCTTCTTGTTGTACTCACCTACATGTATTCTTATAGTTGTACTCACCAAACTGTGCTCACCAAGTTGTACTCACCTACATGTACTCTTCTACTTGTACTCACCTACATGTACTCTCCTAGTTGCACTCATGCTTTTGTACTTACCTAGTTGTATTCACCAATTTGTGCCATAATGATATTCAATGTAAAATCTGCTATAATACAGATGTATGTGATAAAGAAGTTTTTGATGCACCTTAATTTTTTTTCTTTCCAATTAAAATGTTAAATTAAATGTTGCTTGTGTCCTTCATACACCTATGAAACAACATTTTCAATATATCGAAATCGGACCCATTTAAAAGTGTTAATGTATTATACATAACTTACTTGAATATAATTTTAAACATGAAAACAGTATTTTTAATATTTAATTTCACAAACAGTGTTATACAAATAATTTTTAGCAAAAGCCTATTAAAAATTAAATAAGAGTTTACATACAAAAGAAGTAAATGTTTTGCACATCTATCATACAACTAAAACACAACATTTACAATTATTATTGTTGTACGTTACAAAATGACAGAAAATTTAATATATAAACATGAAAAAATAGTTTATTATATAAGGGAACCAATAGTAATAATATATAAGGGAACAAATAGTATTATGTAAGTCAATATATTATTATATAAAAATTTTTAATCTAGTCATCAAGTAACTAAATGTTTTAAGAATGTTTCACACAGCTATGGAACAACATTCACAATTTATATATGTAATGTACATAAATTTATTATTTAAAAATTATTTTTTTCATATATAAAGGCGAAACTAATGTTAGAAAATAAAGCATTTGCCATATAACATAAAGAAATACTTTTACCATTCCTGGGTTAAACGTTGCTCATGTGCCTGTTGAACAATACTTGTAACATGTCTTTCCCACAACCCAACAGAAACGTTAGTGGAAGTTGCAACAACGTTTTTTTAACGCTGGGTACACCTTGTTCCAACCCCTAGTGCGGATACATGGTGCCTACCCTTGGTACCCCACACCTGATACACACACCTGGTGCCCAATCCTGGTGTGCACACATCTGATGAAAACACCTGGTACACACACCTGGTGCCTACCCTTGATGCAAACACACTCGGTGCCCACTTCAAGTGTACACACCTCGTACACACACCTGGTGACCATGCCTGCACACACCTGGTGCCCACCTCTAGTGTAAAAACCTGGTACACACACCTGGTGGCAACACCTGGTACACACACCTGGGGCAAACACCTGGTACACACGCCTGGTGCCCACATGTACACACACACATGGTGTACTCACACCTGGCACACACAGCTGGTGCACACACCTATTACACTCGCCAGGTACACTCACCTTGTACACACACCTGGTGTACACACATCTGGTGCACACACCTGGTACACTCACACTTGGTGCACACATATGTGTACACTCACCTTGTGTATATACCTGGTACACAACCTTGAAACACACACCTGGTGCACACACCTGGAACACACATCTGTTGCACACACCTGGTACACACACCTGGTGACGACTGTATGCACCAGGTGTGTGTTAGGTTAACACATAATACCAGGTTACGTGTTAGTCTGAGTAAGTGTAGGAAACATTGACAACGTCGACGAGGTGCTGCAGCTTGTGGAGCGGCATGGTTGCTGTTGCATGGTTGTTGCTGACTCTGTACTCGTATAGAGTCTTGCGGAAGACACTCGCCTCAGGCGGTGACACACGCAGCTTCTCGCCCGGCTCGATCCTCACACTATTGTCCCTAGTTACAAACAACATATTCAGTTATGTGGAAATTTCCTTCTTGCAAATTAATAAATAATTGGTCTCAATTGATCGATAAAAAGACCAATGTTTGTGTGTGTGTACTCACCTAGTTGTGTTTCCGGGGGTTGAGCTTTGGCTCTTTGGTCCTGCCTCTCAACTGTCAATCAACTGGTGTACAGATTCCTGAGCCTATTGGGCTCTATCCTATCTATATTTGAATCTGTGTATGGAGTCAGCCTCCACCACAACACTACTTAATGCATTCCATTTGTTAACTACTCTGACACTGAAAAAATTCTTTCTAACGTTTCTGTGGCTCATTTTGGTACTAAGTTTCCACCTGTGTCCCCTTGTTCGTGTTCCACCCGTGCTAAAGAGTTTATCTTTGTCCACCCTGTCAATTCCCCTGAGAATTTTGTAGGTGGTTATCATGTCTCCCCTTACTCTTCTGTTTTCCAGGGATGTGAAGTTCAGCTCCCTTAGCCTTTCCTCGTAACTCATTCCTCTCAGTTCCGGGACCAGTCTGGTGGCATACCTCTGAATCTTCTCTAACTTCGTCTTGTGTTTAACTAGGTATGGACTCCAGGCTGGAGCTGTATACTCCAGGATTGGTCTTACATAAGTGGAATACAGGGTCCTGAACGATTCCTTACACAAGTTTCTCAATGCAGTTCTTATATTGGCCAGTCAAGCATATGCCGCTGATGATATCCTTTTGATGTGGGCCTCTGGGGACAGGTTCGGTTTGATATCGACCCTAAGATCTTTCTCTCTATTTGACTCTTGCAGGATTTCACCTCCCAGATGGTACCTTGTGTTCAGCCTTCTGCTCCCTTCGCCTAATTTCATTACTTTACACTTTCCTGAGTTGAACTTTAGCAGATATTTTGTAGACCATTCCTCCAGTTTGTCCAGGTCGTCCTGTAGTATTTGTCTGTCTTCATCTGTTTTGATTCTTCTCATAATTTTTGCATCGTCAGCAAACATTGAGAGGAATGAGTCAATACCCTCTGGAAGGTCATTTACATATACTAGAAACAGGATGGGTCCGAGTACAGAGCCCTGTGGAACCCCGCTGGTGACCTCTCGCTACTCTGATACCTCACCCCTCACCGTTACTCGCTGTTTCCTATTGCTTAAATACTCCCTTATCCACTGGAGCACCTTACCTTTTACCCCTGCCTGCTGCTCCAACTTTTGTAATAGCCTTTTGTGAAGTACTGTGTCAAAGGCTTTCCGACAGTCCAAGAAAATGCAGTCTGCCCACCTTTCTCTTTCTTGCCGAATTTGTGTTGCTTGGTCATAGAATTCTATTAGACCTGTGAGGCACGAATTACCCTCTCTGTCCCCATGCTGGTTGCGTATTACAGCAACCCGTTCTCGCACTGGCTTGGCTCTCGAACCTACATGGTTCATTCTCAATTGATGTGACAGTGGTTGATGTTTTAGATTTAGCTTCTCAGAACGAAATGTCCATGTAGCACGGGCTATGGTGAGCCCGTAAAATGTGACAGTTGTTGTTATTGTTATAGATTCAGCTACTGGTAACAAGTTCCAAGTAGCACGGGCAAAATTTCTATAAGCAAAATAGTGATTATAAGCAATAAATCATATATGTGCTGTCTTGTGCGAGAGCGGGTTGCCTGGCCACATGCCTGTGGACCACACCAGCCACCCCGCATGCCACTTCATCCTGGGTGCGGCCCTGCGATCGTCTTGCGCTACTCCGTGGCCACCCCTTAGGGCCACGTAGTGGCCCCATGTCCTGGCGACACCCTTGGCCATCCCTTGGCCACTCTCTGGCCACACCGCGTCGAGACACGTGGCTATGGCAGAGCCATGTGTGAGCGAGTTGGGTGTTCTTCAGCTTCAGTGCTTGAGCAAGTGAGAGTGGTGTGAGATTAGTAGTAACGTGAGTACTCATTATAATGTAATGTAGTAACAGTGTCTCAGGACTGATGTAAATTCTGGTACCAGCAGTGTTGTCCCATAGCACCTGCCAGGCGAGGGAAACAGCTGAGAGACATCTGTCTGTACTTACGTCAAGGTGACTGTCTGTGTTGTGACGTGAGGGTGTATGTTATACACGGAACTACACATGTTGATGTATATGGATATATTTTGTGTGTAGACTGACTTGAGTATGTAAACCAGTCAGTGTAGATATTTTTCCCATATAAGTGACTGTTGATCTGTCGATTCAATATATATCGTTCAGAGTCAAGATTAATGCCATGTTGCCTCATGTTAATTATATCACTTCAGAGGTAGGCATGCCAGTGTAGTTAGGGTTATCAGAGGATTGAGGTTTGTATAATTATGTAAATTTATGTTATGCATGAAGGGTAAGCTATTTATTTATTATCATTGTCTAGTGAGTACCATTTCCATGTGTTTCATTTGCATGTATATTATTATGGTGTTGTGTAATGAGTCAGTAGTTGAGATTGCTGACTGATTGCATAGTGATGTCATTAGCATGTGGGGTGCGCTGACGTCATCATTTTGTTTGGGTGTTTGGGCAGTGTTGATGTTTAGTTTACGTTATATTACTGCCCTAGGAGCTGTGTTGTTGATTTAAGAAGGTCCCTTTCATTAATCAGGGGAATGCACAGTACTTAATGAGAGATCAAGCAATTGTTTGGATAATCTGCCTGATTATGAGAATTAGTGCCAGCTGTCAGTGTAGCGACGGTGTCTTATGTTAACGTAAATTGTTTTGCTGAAGTAGTGATTCCACACAGTAGTTCCTTGCAATTGTTGTAGAATGTGAGATTTTTATCTACGCTTACCTCCCTTAGGAGGTTGACCTCATGCATAAAGAACTGCACACTGCAGATATTTCTGCTCTAAGCATGAGCCCAATAGAAAAGGAAAAGCGGGAGCAAACCGCCTGGCTTCCACCACAAGGGTGAAAACCTGTCCACTTGGGTAGCTGGTTCCTCCTAGTTAAAAACGTTAAAACCAATCAAGGGTAACTGACGGGTTCCCACTTCGATAATTTATATTGAAATGTGGTGCTATGAATTGGAATAAGAATTTCCCAAGAACAGTCGTCATTAAAAAAGGATCACATTTACAGACAATCGTATAGAGCAGAACATGGGTGGAAAAGAATGGTTGAAGGGTTGACATCAAAGAACGTTTTCCTATAACAAAACAATTTATTAACAAGACACTAAACTACTACAACATTGAGTTTACATTACGTTCATGTCCATCAAGTGGCACTATAACAACAGCTACTTAACAACCATGAAATAGCAACGACTCCGGTCCATTGCTGCGCGGCTGAAATTGAACTAACCTGAACACAGGTGTGCCCACTGACGACGCAATATTGCAAGCAAATATTCACAAGACTAAATGTATACAACAATGAGTGATTCGTTACGTTATTGTCAATCCAGTGGCACTTGCAAGACAGCTATTCAACAGCCCCTCGCACTGCGGGCTGATTAAATGAACTAACTGAACAATGGTGCCCACTGATGACATAAGCTTGCAATCAATATTGTCACGGCTTCACAGTGACCAGATACTATAATCACAATCTTACGGGTCCTCCAACCTTCCAGGCGAAATATACCCTAATAACTAGGCGGGAGTCCAACACTGACTTCCCCTATCACAACCTAATGTGAACACTCTTGCAGCTCCATGTAAGAAGCTGCAAATGTAAACAAAGCTAGGCAAGGTGGGATTCTGAGACACTTCTCCAATAATCCCCAAGTTACTTTACTTTCATCTCCAGACGATTAACCAAAGAAATTGCCTTAATCAATTACAAAATTGATTATGTGATTAATTACAGTACTTCTACGTTAATCACAAACACTTGTCTCTCTTAGACAACAAAACGATAGTACTCTACGTTAATCACCAACACTTGTCTCTTAACACAAGTCAACTTGTTAACAATAACTTAAAGTCTCATAAATTACATCACACTTGACTACTTCATGCATTCAGTGAGTAATTCCTAATTAATGTCAAACGGACAACTAATTATATATCAATCGAGTTACGTTAACTAAGCCTACCACTATCTTGGTAGCTTCTCAACAGTGTATGTCAAACTTTACTTTAATGAGCGTTAATTACCCTAATTAACCCCGAGCAATTAATTAACTGTCACCAGAACCGATAATTAATTATACATAAATACGTCTCACTCCGCACTGCCTAAGCAGGTCTCATCAAACACTGTGAATTCACGGACGAGGCGTTAATTACCCTAATTAACATGAGTGCATCTTAATCCACTGTCACCATACAGGATATGATTAATTCAACGAGTTATGCTTGCTCCATGATCTCGCTTTACCGAGTTCAATCAACAATTCAATTCAATCAACAAGAAACATGAATATGAAAAGAAACTTAGGATTGGCCTAGTTTCAAAGGAAGTAGCTAAAAGGTACTCATCAATGCTTACCAGTATCATAAGAAAGGCAAAACTTGCATATTATGTGAATAGATTCAATGAAGCAAAAGGCAACATGAAAAGCACTTGGAAAACCATCTCTAGTATCCTAGGAACTAAACAACACTCACATAACCAAATAAAACTCTACAAGGATGGGGATATACCGTCAACTGATTTAGAAATGGCAAATGAATTTAATAGTTTCTTTTCATCGGTTGGTGCTAATCTTGCCAGTAAAATCCCACAGACTCAGACACATATTAACACATATCTCTCAGGCAGCTATCCAAACTCTCTTCTCCTTTCACCAATCAGCCCGGAAGATGTTGTGTCCATCATACACTCTCTAAAAACCAAGGCAGGGAACACCAGTGAAATTCCATCCATTGTATACAAGAGAGCCTCCCATGCCCTTGCCCCACCCATAGCCCTACTGTTCAACAAATCTATAGAGTGTCACACCTTCCCTGATATCCTCAAAAAAGCAAGAGTAACGCCAGTCCATAAAGGAGGCAATCCGGCGGACATAAACAATTATAGACCAATATCAAATCTACCCATTCTATCAAAAATATTTGAAAAAATTATTTACAAACAGCTCTATTCCTACCTCGTAAAATTCGACATACTCAGCCCCTGCCAGTTTGGCTTCAGGTCCCAAAAGAGCACCAACGATGCAATCATTAGTCTCCTTGACGTAATCTACTCAGCACTTGACAAAAATGAGTTTCCGATTGGACTCTTCATTGACCTAAGAAAAGCCTTTGATACTGTTAATCACAACTACCTCTTACTTAAACTCCAGCATTATGGAATCCGAGGCCTTGCCCTTGACTACATCCGATCCTATCTTAGTGACAGACACCAATATGTAACTATCAATGAAACAACTTCTTCCACTCTACCAATTACCGTTGGAGTGCCACAGGGCAGTATCTTAGGACCTCTTCTATTTCTTATATATATAAACGATCTGCCTAATGTCTCTAATATTCTCAAACCTATATTGTTTGCTGACGATACTACTCTTATCTATTCAGACCTCAACCCACATACACTAAATAATGTTGTGAATAATGAATTAAAAAAAGTCCACTTATGGATGTCAACTAACAAACTAACATTAAACATCGAAAAGACTTACTACATCTTATTTGGAAGCAAATCATCAAATGCAATTCAGCTACAGATAGACAACATTAACATCAGTAATAAAAATGATGGCAAGTTTCTTGGCCTATTCCTAGACAAGAGACTCAACTTCAGCACCCACATTCAACACATAACTAAGAAAGTCTCTAAGACAGTTGGTATACTCTCCAAAATCAGATATTATGTTCCTAACTCTGCTCTCCTCTCTCTCTATTATGCTCTAATCTACCCCTATCTTAATTATGGTATCTGTGCATGGGGGTCTACCACTGCAAACCACCTTAAGCCCATCATCACCCAGCAAAAATCTGCTATCAGAATAATAACTAACTCTGCTTTCAGACAACACTCAGCTCCCTTGTTTAAATCCCTAAACTTGCTAAATATTAACTCCCTCCACACATTCTCTTGTGTCAACTACATCTACAAAACCCTGTTCTTAAATGCAAACCATGCTCTGAAACTCTCTCTGGACAGATGTAATAGGACCCATTATCACCACACCAGAAATAAATATCTCTTTGATATCCCCAGGGTCAAACTTAATCTGTGTAAACACTCTATGCAAATTAAGGGACCTAGTCTATGGAACTCACTCCCTAGTGAATTGAAAAACTGTAAAACTTTTGCCTTATTTAAAAACAAAACCAAAAAGTACTTAATTTCATCTTCTTAGTTTCCTACACTGAGCTTTATTTTTTGCTCTGTATCTAGTGTTACCCAATCTCCTAATTCTTATGTATTTAACCCAAACAACCTTATCATTGTGTTCATTGCTGTCTTCCTTTATGTGCTAGCCATTTGCTGTATTGTGCCTACCAAATTTTGTCAACTACCATTCAAGCTTTCATTGCAATCAATCTTAGCTACCTAAGTGCTTTATTATACTGTACCTACAATTTTCTCTCATCTTTTTTTTTCTTTTTTCTTTTCTTGCCATGTAACTGTTATCATTTCTTTTTTATAATTTTTGCTAGTATTTACCTACTAAAATTTTCTTAGATTAAGGACCTGCCCGAAACGCTGCGCGTACTAGTGGCTTTACAAGATTGTAATTACCATATTATATATTCTCACATTCCCAATGTACCTTCTTGTATATGAATAAATAAATAAATAAAGTTATCAAGACCTTTGACGTTTAATTACTCCACTAATTATCATGAGCCACTAATTTCTGTACCACAGACAGGTACTTAGTCTCAAGCAACTTACGTTAACACAAATACTGTCAGACCTTGTCAGTTCCTCACCACTTTGTGAATTCATGATGAGAATATTAATTACACAATTAGCTAGACTGGTCAGTTAGTTGTCACACGGACAATTAATTGCACCTGAAACGTATCTCAACAAGTTCAACACAAAACACAAAACTGTTTTCCTTAACAGCTCCCTCATTAAGTAATGTGCTACCCCTTATGACGTTAATTACCCATTAATTAACTCTCACTGAATCCTTAAGTCATCAACACAACTTAAAGAAACACAAAGTAACTTCCGGTTTCATAGGTCACACTCTCATTGGCATAACAAAAGAATTTTCACAGCCCATACAGTTGCAGCTCTCTGCAACACGTTAATTGCTGTACCCTCACAGTAATGACACACGGTTTGACAACACACAAAAGTATACCTACATTACTGCCCCCTAATCTATCAAGAAAGAGGTTCTGCTGGGGCAGTAGTTGACACTAACAACTATGAAGCTTACTGAGGCATGAATAGTGGGTGCTCACTATTGCAAACAGAATTATATGCCCTGAAGGAGGCCATAAACTAAACAATTGAGAATAATTTACATGATGTAATCATTCATACTGACTCTAAATCTTCGCTCCAGGCATTGTTATCCAATCAGCACAGAGATAATATACAACTCCTCACAGAAATCCAACATATAGGAAAAGAAGCCCATAATGGAGGGCTGTCAATCACTCTAAATTGGATACCAAGTCACATTGGCATAGAGGGTAATGAAAAGCTAGACTCACTAGCAAAAACTGCCACTGCTCTACCTGTTGTACAGGTTCAATTACCTCCAACTTTTTCACAGATTAAGGAGCAAATCAAGAAGAAAATACAGCCAACAATCAAAAGTCGCCACATAGCCAAAGTAGCGGAAGGAAGATCCACTGCGATATGGTACAAACAAGCCACTGGGTACCCCTCTTTCAAGCCTGACAAAAAGATATCCAGAGACATTGCAATAGCAATACACAGACTCAGACTTGGTTACAAGTGCTGCTGGTAGGTAATGAACCCAATAGTTAAAGAGTGTCATATCTGTGGAACAGAAGCAGAGGCGCCACTATTGCACTACTTACTGGAATGTGAAGCTACTGAAGCCCTGTGCATCAAACTCAACATTAATCCAACGA
The DNA here is from genome assembly GCA_020271785.1 of Procambarus virginalis. Taxonomy (NCBI): domain Eukaryota; kingdom Metazoa; phylum Arthropoda; class Malacostraca; order Decapoda; family Cambaridae; genus Procambarus; species Procambarus virginalis. The sequence goes on along the minus strand of WNGS01168583.1, from coordinate 916,905 downwards.
CAGCAGCTGCATTAGATGCACATTCGACCGCGACTACAATGATTAGAAAAGCCGTTGAGGAACGGGACTCACTAGTGAGCATTCTGCAATAACATTCCCCACCAAGATAATGTTATTAAAACTAGACTAAAACTAGTGCACTAAAACATAAGCGAAAAAGAATCAGGGAAAAAGGAGGAATCCCCACCTCCATTTAAAACTTTAACCCAAATACCACAGTAACAAGGTTATCGCGAATAAATGAACTCAATTACGGGCTCACCATAACCCGTGTTACATGGACATTTCATTTTGAGTAGCTAAATCTAAAACAACGACAACAACGGGTAAAGAATGAGGCATAAAGGAGAAAAGAGGAGAGTAGAGTAGTGAAGAGTAGTAAAAGTGTTTTGTACCCTATTTCGCCTTATTCTACTCTTTTCTCCTTTATGCCTTATTCTTTAAAACATTTGTATACCCCTAAATAACCCATTGTTCGATCCATTTGTCTACACCTGACCCCATTGTTCGATCCATTTGTCTTCACCTGACCCATTAAAGGTATAAATGCAATGTCCTGTACGGTCACATCTAAATTAGAAAAGGTTAAAAAACTAAATTAGAAAGGTTAAATATCCCAAAAGGAATCCACAGGGAAATAGCAGTTAGGTTATATAGACTACGTCTAGGTTACAGATGCAACTGGGAGATTGGTGAACCCCGACAGAGAGAGTGCATCTTCTGCCAAACTGTCACAGAAAAGCCATTACTTCACTATCTTCTAGAATGTGAAGCAACCAACGACCTTAGAAGGGCTTTAAGAGTTCCTGAATCTTGCTGTGGCCACCCTGAAGCCATCAACAGAGCCACTCTCCTGGTCAACAAAGGTGTCCAGCAGCTGGACGCCCTCATAAAGACTGTGAAGCAGTATCCTCCCTCGCGATAACAGCTCGATGATTAAATGCAATCTCAGAATAATGAAAAGAATTACGGAGAAAAAAAAATTGTACCACTTACGGGCTATTCATGCCCGTGCCACCTCTTGGGTGGCTTAATCTTTATCAATCAATCATCGGTCACATCTTACGGGCTCACCATAGCCCGTGCTAAATGGACACTTCGTTCTGAGTAGCTAAATCTGAAATAACAAACAACAACGGTCACATCTTACGGGTTATTCGTGCCCGTGCCACCTCTAGAGTGGCATAATCTTTATCAATCGGTTACATCACTGGAGAATGAACCATGTAGGTTCGAAACGTTGTGTAATTTTATAATAAGTGAAATACATTCTACAGTTATTTATTTATTTTTCTTCACCTCGAATGAATATGACTTTTGGAGAACTCCTTTTCAAATTAAACCCAGATACAATAGCACTAGTCAGAGAGATAGAAACCCTGAACCAGAAAATAATCGATACAGAATATGCAGTCATATTCAATGAAACATGTAAATATGAAAACCTGCTGCCAGTATATACCAATATATAACTTTACACCCCAAAAGGATTTGAAGCCATACAGCCAGGAGCATCTCTCTTCCTGGGATATGCCACTGATGTTATATTCTAGATATGGGCTTCAGGGGATAGGTCTGGTGTGATATCAACCCCCCCCCCCCTTGGTCTTTCTTTCTGTCTCTCTCTCTGATTCTTGAAGAATTCCATCTCACAAATGATACCTTGTACCTAGCCTCCTGCTCCCTTCACCTATCTTCATTACATTACATTTGCTTGGCTTCAACTCTAACAACCATTATTGTCCTTTCCTTCAGTTTGTCCAGGTCTTCATGAAGACTCAAGCAGTCCTCTCTGTCTAAATCCTTCTCATAATTTTAGCATCGTTAGCAAACAATGAGAGAAATGAGTCTATGAGCCCCCTACCCTCTCTCATCCAATATCCTCTATGTCCCCACACCCTCCACACCTCAGCCTGGAATCCTCTGAGACCCTGTTAACCACCTTACAAACCTTCACACCTCAGAAGTTACAGCCCCGCTCCTGTGCCAGGTAAGTCCACAACGGGCTCACCATAGCCCGTGCTACTTGGAACTTTTTTTTCCCAGTAGCGAATCTTAAACAACAACAACAACAACTTCACACCTATGGAACAGCTTCCTCCAGCAGCAGAATGCTCACCATGAAGGGGACATGAGAATGAACAGAAGAAAGTGAGCTTCAAGGCAATGTACACTTACATAGATGAGATTAAAAGTAAAATAAGTGAACTTGGAGAATGGGTACTAGGAGAAAAGCCAGACATAATAGCACTCACAGAATAAAGCAAACACAAATACCTAAATACCTTGAGGCTAAATACCACTAGCCTCAAAACACTATAGAAATTAATTATTTGCGAGCTAGCAGGAAATGAAGTCGCACAGAGTACTCCCACCCTTGCAGTTCTAGTACAGGACATCCATACTGTACAAACTGTCGCACAAGAGTGCAAGTATAAACGAAAACAGTACTACAATAATTCTAAAGAGGAGTAATGAAGTGCTCGCCGCTCCTAAACAATGGACTCAGTCCTGTATTTCTTCCCGCCAGAATTATGTGGGAGAAAATTCTCACATATCCAAAAAAAATTTAGTGCAAGAAGCAGAAATAAAATCCCATAGACTGTATTAATTTAATTTATATAAATAAAAATGTAAATGCTCGTTTATTCAAAATCTCTAATCTCCGGAAGTTCTTCACCGATTGCTTTGAAATTTTTACACAATGATCCATTTGCATCCGAGTGGGTTTTTATATACATACTATATAGATGTAACATTTGTGACAGGAAAAAGATGTTTTTTTGAAAAACTGTGTTTTATATGTGAGGGAAATCTTCAAAACCTCTTTACTGATTGCTTTGAGATTTTAACACAATGCTGCATTCGAATAGGCACGTGTTTTTATATACCTACTATATACATGCCTCACGGTGACAGGAAAACCATGCTTTTTAAAAAAAAAAAAAAACAGCGTCATGTGTTGGATGTAAGAGCAACACACGTTGTAATCTCCGAAAGTTCTTCACTGATTGCTTTGAAATTTTGACATATCATTCCATCCCAATATACTCGTGTTTTTATATACCTATTTAGATGCCACACCTGTGAGGGTAAAAACGTTTTTTTTTTAAACAGTGCCATCTGATGCAAGTAATAACAACACATGCTAAATATGTTATGATTCCATTTCAATGTTCCAATTGCATTGACAAATTTAATTTTCATAGATATTGATTTATTTTCATTTTGATTTAAATTATTTTGTGTGACATTATACTGGTATTGAGTTGTGTTGTTTACCATTCCGTTCATTTCGTGAGTATAAGTATAGATGCCACACCTGTGACTGGTAAAAACCTGTTTTTTTTTTTTAAACAGTGCCATCTGTTGGGCATAATAGCATCACACTCCATACTAAATATGTTATGATTCCATTTCAATGTTTCCGATTGCATTGAAAATTTTTATTTTCATAGATTTTGATTTTATTAAATTTTGATTTAATTATTTTGTGTGACATTTTGTTGGAATTGAGCTGTGCTGTTTACCATTTCATATATTTTGTGAGTATAAGTATAGATGCCACACCTGTGAGCGGTAAAAACATTTTTTTTAAGAAACAGTGCCATATGTTGCACATAAAAGCAACACACCCTATACTAAATATGTTACGATGCAATTTCAATGTTTCCAATTGCACTGACAAATTAAATTTTCATAGACTTCGATATATTTTCATTTTCATTAGAATTATTTTGTGTGACATTGCGCTGGAATTCAGCTGTGTTGCTTACCATTCCGTTCATTTTGTGAGTATAAGTATAGATGCCACACCTGTGACAGGTAAAAACATGCTTTTTTGAAAAGCAGCACCATCTGTTGCCCATAAGAGCAACACACACTATACTAAATATGTCATGATTCCTTTTCAATGTTTCCGATTTCATTGAAAAATTAAATTTTCATAGATTTCAAAGCATTTTCAATTTCAATAATTATTTTGTGTGACACTGCGTTGAAAATGAACTGTGTTTTTTATGATACCATTCATTTTGTGAGTATAGTTTTTTTTCAATGTGTTTCATTTCGTTTTTTAAAATTGTTTTTCTTATATTTCAGTGACGGGAACATCAGATCATTCGATGCTCCCATTTTTCTGATGGTAACATCAGATTATTTGGGAATGCATCAGACAAGGGAATGGGGAATGGAGGGAAGGACGAGTGGATGGGAAAAGGGGATGGTGGGAAGAATGAGGGGGGGTGGGAATGGAGAATGGTTGGGAGGACAAAGGGACAGGGGAGTGGGGGACGGTGAGGAGGACGAGTGGATGGGAGAGCGGGAAATGGTAGGGAGGAGGAATGGATGGGGGAATGGGAGATGGTGGGGAGGACGAGGGAATGGTGGAGTGGGGAATCGTTAGGAGGACGAGGGGATGGTGGGGTGGACAAAGGGATGGGGAGGCCTGGGAGACGGGGGAAGGTTGCTGAGCGACAGCAACGCATGGCAGGGTACAGCTAGTTCTTAATAAATACATTAGTTTGTGATAACAGAGATTGCTTTTTGCTTCAGAAAACGATAATATATTTTCTGTGACGTTTGCATCTTGTCTCAAAATCGATTTAGCCAAAGTCACAATAAAATCATCAGTCCCCGAACTGAAAATAAAATAAAAAGAATCTTCTAAATAAAATATATAGTCAATAGATGTTTTACATCAAACCAAATCCTCCTTCTGAATCTCAGTGAAACGCTGATGGGTATAACGCCCAAGGCACGTGAGAGGAAGGCAGCCATTATTTTGTTGGCAGAACTTGAGCTGCAACAAAGCAGGCGTTCCACAACATAAAATACTACTTTCAACAATTCCAGGAATGCTGTGTGACTCAAAATATTTGTCATTTGCTGCTGAGACTTTGCAAAACAGAGGGAAATGCTAAATATTCGATTACCCCCATTTATATGTTAGTTTTTATGGTCATATAACTTGCAGATAGGTTAGTTGGTTAAGCCGCATGAAAACACCATCCGAAAGGGTAAGGGTAAACTCAGTCCACACATAAGTAATAAATAAGTAATAATTACAATTAAATACAGTCCATTGAATTAATAAACAAATAAATCACTGGTAGATTTCCCCACTCTCACTCCTATCTGGGAATGAAGGGTTTGGGGCTCTAGTTTTCTGATTCCTTTCTCTCCCCCTGTACCTCATTCTTGCATCTGCTGCTATGATCCTCTCATCCCTTGTCATATCCCTCTGAAGAAATACCATATTGAATTCGATTACATTCAACAGTTTGCTCCTTTTTGCTAGAGTTTCCTCTTTTGTGATCTTGTTTGTAAATACTATCTTTATCAATCGATCTATGTCCTTGTTGTACTAGCCATGCCTGAAAACCTTCCCTATATTTTGTTAAGCCATCTTTATCTGTTCTCTCTTCAGGATCATTATCACTGCAGATTTGTCTTTAGCTTTCCACTCTATCAGTTTGCAACCTCCTTGTTTCTTAATACCTACTAAGACTACTGCTATTTCCTTTCCAGCTGCAAACTAGTACATCTATTTACTTCCTGAGAAGTAAAGAGCGAGAGAGAGAGAGGGGAAGATAGAGAGAAGTCACTGAGATCAATAAAAATAAAAAAACTGAGACCTTGAAATAATTAGGTAATAATATGCTTTATGGCAATTCCCTCCAGACAGCTCTGGTGAAGCCGACTGCCTCCGACTCTTGCTGTATCAAAGCCCTCAATTTTGCCAGACTTCCCTGCCCAAATGTGGCCAAAATATGTCACCTACGATTTTTTTTAATATTTTTCTTGTGACCAGGAAACACAAATGAACATTTTTATAAGACGATTTTTTTCCTTGTGCCTGGCGGTGATGAAGACTATTAATAGCGGAGCAGCACAAGGGTTAAACCCTTTAACAGTTAAATGGCATTTAATAGTGCAAGAGGCTTGAAAGACTAAAGTTAGTTGGGGTGATTCATTACCACCCCAGTTTCAAAAGGCTTGGATGGAGATGGTTCACGAACAGACCTTTAGTCAAACAAATAATCTTTCCAAGACAAATAATCAAGGAAAATTAAATAACACTACATGTATTCGCAGACTCTCAGCCAGAGCTTTTGGAGCTTGTTGCGTACTTGGTGACTTCCTATCAATCATATCTAATCATCTCTAAGGCCAAGGTCACTCCTTTGAAGATGAGGACTTTGCCTCAGATGGCACTATCCGCATTGCTTACAGGCACACGCTTAGCAGTGCATATCAAACAAATCTTCTCTACCATGAACATTTGAGTTATTATTATATGGTCTGACAATGAAACAATCTTGCAATGGGTATGGAAAGACCACAGTCAAACCCCATTTGTAAGAAATCGCATCTCAGAAATAAGGAAAATTTCTGCAGGCTTTCAATTGTTGCATGTTCCAACTAAAGATAATCCAGCTGATTTCTTATCAAGAGGGATGACGTTTAAAAAGCTAGATAAGGCAGATATTTGGTTTCATGGGCCTCGATGGTTAGTGATGGTAGTTGGCCGGAACAAAAGCCACAGGTCATTGTACCACAATCCATTACTAGCACCAGGCAGCAACCCCAAACATCAGTTTTGGATTGTACTCGTTATTCCTCACTATTGAAATTAATCAAAATAACACAAAACATGTTCCACAATCTTGTGAAAAAGCGCATGTAATACACCTTTCCAGAAGCACTTATCAATTAGGTAAGACATGCCCAGAAAGAACACGCAGATATCAATCTAGATACTGGCATCCATGGCTTTTACCAAAAGATAGCATTGGATCACAGAAGTTGACTGTGTTACATACACATCAACAAATCATCAAGCATGGAGGAGTGTTAGACACACTCACACATCTCAGACAACAGTACTGGATTCCCCAGGAAAGACAGTCAAATCAATTTTGAAAAATTGCTTGATATGCCAAAGGTATGAGGCAAGAACTTGCCCTTGTCCAGGGCCACCACCGCTATCAAAGGAACGAGTGGTGAATCTACATCCTTTCGAGTCGTCAGGAGTAGATTATACAGAAGCTATCTATCTAACAGCGACTGCAGATAAACGACCTACTAAGGCATACATCTGTTTGTTCAGCTTTTAACCTCTGCTTTTACCAAGAGCTGTTCCACTAGAGGTAACGCCTGATATGACTGCACAATCTTTTATCCAGGCTTTTTACAGAATCGCAGCTCACTGTTCATGCTAAGCTGATGATTTCAGATAATGGAGTTAATTTCGTAGCTGGAGAAGCATGTCTATTGGAAATCTATTCCCATCCTGCAGTTTCTTACACACTAGAACAACGTCACTTGCAGACAGACGTTTATCCCTCCAAGAGCCCATAGCACAAAGGCTTTTATAAACGGTTCATAGAACTGTCAAAAGGCAATCGAGAAAATCTCTACACTGTGAAAAAATCAATCTTGAAGAACCCCAGACAGTAGTCACGGAAATAGAATCCAGAGTGAACGATTGGCTGCTGACGTACTTAACTTAAGATGCTACTCAACATGAGCCTAGTCCTGCCCACTTGATGAATGGCAGACCTCTTGACTCCAGTGCCATCTTTAGTAGATGATGAGATCAGAGATCTCTCATATGTGGGTCAGAGCGAGTTGGTTCAGGGGTATAAGTATCTGTCCAGCATAACCACAAAGTGGAACAAAGTATGGACAAAAGAATATCTCACATCCCTACGAGAACATTACTATGGGGCAAATATTTCTCATAATAAATCTAATCTCCAGCCTCGTGATATTGTCTTGGTAGACTGTGACGGTTGAAAGCTGAATGGCCATTGAGTAAAGTTAGCTCTGTCCATCCAGATTGCCAGGTGGTTTTGAGAATAGTCAAGATGCTGTGTAAAGGAACTACTTCCATGAAGACACCCCGTTGTGGCGTCGCCTCGTCATGGTGATGAGCTCACTTACACCTCCCAGGACTGGTGAGGGATGCCTTCGCCCGCTATCCTGCCCCCTTGTTAGGTGTTGTACATGCTGAAGAGCACCATGTAGGGGTCCTTGTGGGTCATCGGACCGCCGCTGGAGGGGTCGCCCGTGGGGGCTGCCCTAAGTGGATGGCTGGGTGTCCAGGCTGGGACAAAGGGGAAATGAGGTCTTTGCACCTGTGTGTGAGAATGGACGAAGCAGTACGATTCCCCTACTAAAAGGGGGTAGCACCGCTGGGGACGACCACCCATCCTGCACTGGCCCGCGCTCAGCCTCTCTGGCTGCCCTGTTAGGTCGTATCCCTTGGTTCCAGGTCCCAGACTTTTAAAACGAATGCTGTATGGAAACCGATACGACCCTCTCTTACCCAGGCTCATGGGGTGGGAAACCAGGCCCCTGAGTCGGATTGTGATGGAAGACAGGGCTCTGTAGCCCCTGCTACATTTTACCCAGACCAAACTATTCCCCCCCCCCCCCGATCCCCTTCCTACTCTGTGGTAGGGTCAAGCCCCAAGCCCCAAGTGGTGACCACTTCGCCCCCTGGCACGGCTTCGTTTCTCATTCTGGCTACTGGGCCTTTTAACACCTCTCTCTTTCCTTCTCAGGGTTCTCTATGCCATTCCTGCCACAGCCGCACTCACACGATCCCTTCTAATATGCACGACTAATACGTTCCAAGCCTTGTTTGGTCCTGTTACGTGGGTTAAATACATTTGATTTCCACCATCTGGATTCTAATTCTTCTGACGATTTCTTCGTCTTATAAATCTTCTTGTTATTCGGTAGATGCCTCTGTTACTTTTAACCTCACCTGTCTCGGTACACGTGTCGTCGCTGCTCCTTCTAGGATGCAGCTACTCCGCTAGCCCTTTAGTCCTACATCTGGAAAGACCCTGTCCGGGTCTCCAAAAATGCCTGTTAAATGCTCAGGTGTTGGCACTGTTCTCCTCCCGCACCATGTTGCAACTGGTGGTTAGGGACATAAAAGACTGCCACGAGGATATTACCCCTCACATGGACGTCGTCGTCAGCCCCTCCAAGTTTTAAAAATCACCTTTGATAGTAGGACCCCTCTCCGCCTTTTATAATTTTGCTGGTGCCAGATGCTCCATTCAGGAGTACATTCCCTGCTCCTAACTTTGCAATAAGTGCTGGATGTCGGGCATTGTGCCCTCAAATGCACAAGTACTGTGTATCTATGCCACATGTGTGGGGCGATGTCACTCTAAGACAGAGTGCTCTTCCTCCCAGCCTCGCTTCCTCAATTGTGGCTCAATTGCCCACGCTACCTTCTCCCGCGCGTGGTGTTCACTACAAACCTTGAGCAAGCTGTCCTGTACTTGAAAACACAGGACCGTCTGTCTTTCCTGAAGCGAGACGCAAAGTTCGCCATCTCACCCCTTTCACTGGCATATCTTATGCTCGTGGTTGGTTCTACCTCTCCATCGTCCTTCCCCGTCTTACTGAGTCTCACAATTCTTAGACCCGGACATGCCTACTGCCTCCTCCCCCTGTTCCTTTACGTTCTGTCCCGAAAGGTCGCCATCCTTTTTCTCCATCTGGATTCCTCCCCCCTTCCTACCCAGTCTGCCATGTCTCCTTGTGTCTTCTTTCCTTTCTTTCCTCCCCGATCCTTCTTCTCGTCCCTCCACCAGTCTCTTGGCCCTCCACGCCGCCTGTCTGTCCAGGCTGATGTCCATCATCTTCCCAGCAATCTTCATGTTGTTCGCTCTCATTCATCTCCTGTTGAGACAACTGAGTCTGTCGCCCAGTACGTTGTTGCTGGAACACCTGTCACTTTGAGTCAGAAACGTAAGCCTGGCTCCTCTCCTTCATCCTCCCGTCAGGTAAGAAGTCATCGACTTTCTTCCTCTCCCCCACCTCTGACTCTCTCGCTCCGACACCCTTCATTTCGGTGGTCGGACCCCCTCCTCCTGCTGTCCTTGACCACCCCTCTCGTCGGTTGTCTCCTCATCCTCCTCCAGACCCTACCCGTCCACCTCTGATCTGTCTTTCCCACTCCCTTAACTCCATGCTTACCTCATTTTATCCATGCCCTCCCACTTTTACCCT
>WNGS01168583.1:865000-882640 GCA_020271785.1 Procambarus virginalis | reverse complement strand
GAGAGTTAAGAGAGAGAGGAGAGAGGGGAAGATAGAGAGAGAGAGAGAGGGGAAGTAGAGAGAGAGGGGAAGATAGATAGATAGATAGCCACTACTGCCACCCTCCACTACTGCCACCCTCCACTACTGCCACCCTCCACTACTGTCACCCTCTATTACTGTCACCTTCACTACTGCTATCCTCCACTACTGCCACCCTCCACTACTGCCACCCACCACTACTGCCACCCTCCACTAATGTCACTCCCACTACTGCCACCCTCCACTTTTGCCACTCTCCACTACTGTCACCCCCACTACCGTTACCCTCCACTACTGCCACCCTCGACTACTGCCACCCTCCACTACTGTCACTCTCCACTATTATCACCTCCACTGCTGCCAACCTCCACTACTGTCACTCCCACTACTGTCACCATCCACTGCTGTCACTCCCACTACTGTCACCATCCACTACTGTCACTCCCACAACTGTCACACTCCATTTCTGTCACCGTCCATAATTGTAACCCCCACTCCAGTCACCCTCAGAGAGAGAGAGAGAGAGAGAGAGAGAGAGAGAGAGAGAGAGAGAAGATTCTTCACATTCTTGTTGGTTCTTCAGACCACCAGGCTATCTTTACTACACTGGCTTTCCCGACATATCTAGGTGAAGAATCTGTTCGTACTACCTGCCTTTGGGACAGAGGGAACTGGCCAGCCCTACGTTTAGAGCTTGAAGTAACTGATTGGAATGCCTTGCTCCAGGGGGACGTGATCATCCAAGTAAACGCTTTCACAAGTCATATACTGGACCTCCAGTATAGGCATATCCATCACCGGCAGTATGTGACCAAGCCCACTGATCAGCCTTGGTTTGGATATCGCTGCCAGATGGCAGCTGATGCCAAAAACAAGGCCTGGAGGAGATTTAAACTGCATCCCTCGCTTCATAACAGAAATATTCATAGACAATCTTGTCGAATAATGAAAGAAGTTCAACAGTGGGCTATATCCAGATGGGAATCTGAAACTCGAAGAAAACTTGCATCTGGAAGGGTTGGATCCAAGGTCTGGTTGTCCCTGGTCAAGGATCGGCAGGGATACTCGTCTGAGGACACAATGCCGACTGTAAACAGAGAAGATGGTACTGTGGCAACCAGCAATCAGGAGAAGGCTGATTTACTGGCAACCCACTTTGCTGCCAAGATGCAGGTCCCTGATCCTGAACGTCAGCCTCCACGTCTTGCCCCATGCACTGTGTCTAGGATGACTGAAGTGGTTATAAAGCAGCCTGAAGTTTTTCATCTCCTTAACACGCTAGACACAAGCAAAGCTGTGGGGCCAGATAAGGTCAGTCCAATACTACTACGCAGCTGCGCTGACCTGTTGGCTCCACCTCTCACGTGCCTCTTCCAACTATACCTAGTTCAAGGAATTTGGCCCTCCTTATGGAAGAAGGCAGACGTTGTTCCAGTGCACAAAAAGAAGAGCCGCTCAGTAGTTGATAACTACAAACCTGTGACACTATTTTCCATTACTGGCAAGATCCTAGAATCATTAAATGCTCATCGGCTAATTTGTGATCGACAGTACGGTTTTAGAAAAGGCCGATCTCCTGCTGATCTCTTGCTAAATCTCTGCTCTAAGTGGCATCAGTCACTGGATGAGTCCAAGATCAGCTGTGTTGTTGCTCTAGATATAGCAGGAGCCTTTGATCGGGTCTGGCACTCTGGATTAGCAGTGAAGCTTCAAGCTTTAGTCATTGCAGGCTCCATATTAGTGTTTTTAAAAAACTACCTTCAAGAACGGACCCTAAGGGTAGTCCTCAATGAAGCAGAATCCGACAGCCACTCAATTGGTGCAAGCGTTTCACAGGGTAGTGTGCTTTGGAATGTTTATTTCAACGATCTACTTCATCTCATTCCTGAAGCTCAAGCCTATGCTGACGACTGTACTCTAACCTTTACATACAGAAATGAGGAAATGCTAACTGCTGCAAGAATCATTAATCACCAACTTTCAGCAATTTCTACCTGGGGTAGGAGATAGCAGGTCACATTTGCGGCTGAGAAAACTCAGGCGATGATGATAACTAGACTGCACATGGCGAATCCCTAGAGTTCACAGAAGAATTTGACATCTTGGGAATGAAGTTTGACTCTTCAATGACAATGAAGAGCCATGTGCTAAACCAAGCTAAAAGGCAACCAGGAAACTTACAGCACTATGGCGCATCTCATATCTTCTTGACAGCAAGGGATGCAAAACCTTATATGAAGCACAAGTTCGCTCCCATCTAGAGTATGCACCCCTTTCCTGGATTGCCTGCACCCCATCTTTCGTCAAACTGTTCGACAAAGTAGAGAGACGGGCTAGAAGGCTTATCTCTAGTCTTGACCAAGGCTGGTGGGAACGGTCTGAACATTAGAGCCTGCAACACCGTCGTGACGTTGTTGGTCTTACTGTTATGTACAAAGCTAACATCCTCAAAGTCCTGTACTTAGCCCAACTCCGTGGACAACCAGTAGCTCCCACTCGTAACACTAGGCTCTCAACTTTCAACAGTCTCATGCTAGAAGTGCCATTCTTAAGAACATCTTTCCATCAGCGTTCATTCACTCTGAGGCTGACTCGCATCTGGAACTTGTTCGCTCAACAGGTTGATACACGAGAGATCAGGTCAACTGTTCACATGAAGACTCTGGCACACAGCTGGCTACTAGCTCATCCTGTTCCTTATATGATTGTTACTTAATGTTTTTTAATGAATAAAGGTTATTCCTTCTAAAGCATATAATAACAGACTCATGAAATAAATGGGCGTCTAGGAGTAGGTTTCAACTTAGCTTACATAAGTTCAATATATGATAGTTCCCAGTGTGTTAGTTTCAAAGTATACTCTCATGAAATAAATGAGTTTCTAGGTGTAAGCTTCAGATGAGCTGAGGTAGGATAACAGCTCTTGCTTGCAGCTTCACTAGGTATGTCATTAGTCATCCCTTATGAACCCTAATCTTAGTTTAAAAAAAGAAAGAGAAAAAAGAAAAAAGAAGAAGAGAGAGAAAAAGGAGAGAGAAAAAAGAGAGGAGAAGAAGAAAGAAAAGAAGAAAGAAAAAGAGAAGAGGGAGATATGAGAGAGAAGAATAAGAGAGAGAAGAAGAGTTGAGAGAGAAGAGAGAGATAGAGAGAGAGAAGAAGAGAGGAATTGAGAGAGAAGAGAGAAGAAGATGAGAAAAAGAGAGAAGAAGAAGAGAGAAAAGAAGAAAGAAAAAGAGAAGAAGAGAGAAAAAGAAGATGAGAAGAAGAAGAGAGAAATTCCTAACAGAAAAAGGAATTAAACTAGCAGAGCCTCCGATCGATTCCGAGCACATAGGAAATATCGGTATTCTTATAGTAGCTGACTACTATCGCCAATTCATTTTGGGATCAGAAAAATTCATGGGTATGAATTTATTCCAAATCAGCAGGAGGCTTTTGGATGTCAGAACTCTTATTAGATCTTGAACCTTGCATCATGCTGAGACTGTAATTGTAGCCTGGCTGGGCAGTGAACAATCACCACTTAACATTCCCAACAAAATTGATGATGAATCTGAATCTGCTAAATTGTGGGAACTTGATGCAATAGGAATAATTCTGTTACAACCAAGTCCTGATGATGTCTGTACATATAAACATTACTTAAAAACAGTGCAGTATCATGATGGGCAATATTGGGTAAGGATATCTTGCAAACTTAACCATTAAACCTTACCAACCAACTTTAATGTTGCTTATGGTCAATTTAAATCACTGATAGCAAGGCTATGGAAAAGGCCAGAACATTTAAGTCTCTATCATGAGAGTATTACTCAACAGCTACAAAATAAATTCATTGAAGTCGTGAAACACGACAATAAGCAAGAAGGCCATTATTTACCACATGGCTGTAATCAGAGAATCAAAATCAACCCCTTTATGGATTGTTTTTAATTGTAGCTCTAAATCTAGACCCCAAACAACGAGTCTAAATGATTGCCTGCAAACAGGCCCAAGTTTAATGCAGAATTTGTATGATATACTATTGAAGTTTAGACTAAAGAAATATGCATATACAGCTGACATTTGCAAGGCTTTTCACAGAGTTGACTTAGCAGAAGAAGATAATGACTTCACTAAGTTTTTATGGGTAGAGGACCCAGAAGATGTAAATAGTCCTATTGTAACTTATAGATTATCTTCTGTAATATTTGGAGCAACATCCAGCTCAAGGTCTACAAGCCTAGAGCGCTGTCCCTCAGCCACCACCCACCCTTGTGTGTGTGTGTAAAAACATCAGTTGATGGATTGACAATTGAGAGGCAGGGCCGAATGAGCCAGAGCGAGCTCAACCCCTGCAAGCACAACTAAGTGAATACATAGATGTATGTAGGGAGTAACTGTCACAGAATGGTGCACATCGTACATATACAATTGAGGGTCTCGCACACAATTTTAAATGCCCTGTGAGGGATAGGGACAGCTATAGTCCAGCCATAGCCGATAGTAAACAGATGTCATCTTGGAACAAAAATCATGGGTAACATTCCTGAGTGTGAGAGCCTTAGTACTGAGTGAGCAGCCAAGGTTGGTGCACGCAGCATGAGCTAACAGCACTGCTGTTCAGCTTGTGAACACAGCATCGCCTAAAGATGTCAAAATATATATGTACCTGCTATTATTTAGCGATGATAATATTACAGTGACCCCTGACTGTGATCAAAATGATCACGATTCTGATAATAGCAGGATTGTGGTGATAATTAGCGCTGAGCATAGTATGGCGGGAAGATTAATCTTGGTGTGGTAGGGAGGTAGCATTGTCTGCTAACTCTAACTTTTATTGTCTGAACTCACCATACCAGCTTAGTGGTTCACTATGGTGAACACAAATGTACATACTTATATATAACTTGTGTATTAGTATAATAACAGCAAATGGAGTATGTTGGGAGGAGCCATTTTCGTGCATGAGGGAGGTGGCATCATCTGCATGACTTGTCATGCTGAGTAGGGTGGCCACTATGCTCGTTGGGCACCATACCAGCTTATTTGTAAAGTTATGGTGAAAAATGTAGATAATTATATATAATGTGTGTATATAATGCAATAACACCACAAACAGTATGGTTGGAGGAGGAATTTTCGTGTGTCTGGTCTTGAACGAGTGAGGGAGGGAGCATCCGCTGACTGTGTGTGGCGACCTGTGTTATTGTCTGAACTCACCATACCAGCTTAGTTGTACAGTTATGGTGAACAAAACATGTAGATACTTATATATAACATCTGTATTGTGAATAAATGCAAAAACAGTATGGTGGGAGGGGAATGTTGGCGAGTGAGGTGTTGGGGGAGGGAGTGAGGGAGGGAAGGAGGTGGCATTTGTTGGCAGGTGTGTGGCGGAGACTCGTTGGTGTTTTGACTCACCATACCAACTTAGTGGCTCATTATGGTGAACAAAACATGCAGATACTTATATATAATCTGTGTATATAGTGTAATAATACCAAAACTATTTGTTTATTGATTTATGAACATGATAATTGAATCACTAATATGCACACCATACTTTTGAGTATAGCAATGGTTTACACATTTTATTATATAAATATATCACGCTACACACTATTGAATAATATTACTGCAAAAAAGGAGTAAAATCAGTCACTGAGATCAATCAAAAATAAAAAAATGAGACCTTGAAATAATTAGGTAATAATATCTTTATGGCAACTCCCTCCAGACAGCTCTGGCAGAGCCGACTGCCTCCGACTCTTGCTGCATCAAAGCCTGAATTTTGCCAGACTTCCCTGCCCAAATGTGGCCAAAATATGTCACCTACGATTTTTTTTAATTATTTTTCTTGTGACCAGGAAACACAAATGAACATTTTTATAAGACGATTTTTTTCCTTGTGCCTGGCGGTGATGAAGGCAATTAATAGCGGAGCAGCACAAGGGTTAAACCCTTTAACAGTTAAATGGCATTTAATATTGCAAGAGGCTTGAAAGACTAAAGTTAGTTGGGATGATTCATTACCACCCCAGTTTCGAAAAGCTTGGATGGAGATGGTTCACGAACAGACTTTAGTCAAACAAATAATCTTTCTAAGACAAATAATCAATGAAAATTAAATAACACTACATGTATTCGCAGACTCCTCAGCCAGAGCTTTTGGAGCTTGTGCTTACTTGGTGGCTTCCTATCAATCATATCTAATCATCTCTAAGGCCAAGGTCACTCCTTTGAAGATGAGGACTTTGCCTCAGATGGAACTAACAACATTGCTTACAGGCACACGCTTAGCAGTGCATATCAAACAAATCTTATCTACCATGAACATTTGAGCTGTTATTATATGGTCTGACAATGAAGCAATCTTGCAATGGGTATGGAAAGACCACAGTCAAACCCCATTTGTAAGAAATCGCATCTCAGAAATAAGGAAAATTTCTGCAGGCTTTCAATTGTTGCATGTTCCAACTAAAGATAATCCAGCTGATTTCTTATCAAGAGGGATGACGTTTAAAAAGCTAGATATGGCAGATATTTGGTTTCATGGGCCTCGATGGTTAGTGAATGGTAGTTGGCCGGAACAAAAGACACAGGTCATTGTACCACAATCCATTACTACCACCAGGTAGCAACCCTAAACATCAGTTTTGGATTGTACTCGTTACTCCTCACTATTCAAATTAATCAAAATAACACAAAACGTGTTCCACTATCTTGTGAAAAAGCGCATGAAATAACCTTTCCAGAAGCACTTATCAATTAGGTAAGACATGCCCAGAAAGAACACGCAGATATCAATCTAGATACTGTGCATCCATGGCTTTTACCAAAGAAGCATTGGATCACAAGGTTGATTGTGTTACATACACATCAACAAATCATCAAGCATGGAGGAGTGTTAGACACACTCACACATCTCAGACAACAGTACTGGATTCCCCAGGAAAGACAGTCAAATCAATTTTGAAAAATTGCTTGATATGCCAAAGGTATGATGTAAGAACTTGCCCTTATCCAGGGCCACCACCGCTACCAAAGGAACGAGTGGTCCATCTACATCCTTTCGAGTCGTCAGGAGTAGATTATACAGAAGCTATCTATCTAACAGGGACTGCAGATAAACGACCTATTAAGGCATACATCTGTTTGTTCAGCTTTTAACCTCTGCTTTTACCAGAGCTGTTCCACTAGAGGTAACGCCTGATATAACTGCGCAATCTTTTATCCAGGCTTTTCACAGAATCGCAGCTCACTGTTCATGCTAAGCTGATGATTTCAGATAATGGAGTTAATTTGGTAGCTGGAGAAGCATGTCTATTGGAAATCTATTCCCATCCGGCAGTTTCTTACACACTAGAACAACGTCACTGCAGAAGGATGTTTATCCCTCCAAGAGCCCCATAGCACAAAGGCTTTTATAAACGGTTAATAGAACTGTCAAAAGGCAATCGAGAAAATCTCCACACTGTGAAAAAATCAATCTTAAAGAACTCCAGACAGTAGTCACGGAAATAGAATCCAGAGTGAACGACTGGCTGCTGACGTGCTTAACTTAAGATGCTACTCAACATGAGCCAAGTCCTGCCCACTTGATGAATGGCAGACCTCTGACTCCAGTGCCATCTTTAGTAGATGATGAGATCAGAGATCTCTCATATGTTGGTCAGAGCGAGTTGGTTCAGGGGTATAAGTATCTGTCCAGAATAACCACAAAAGTGGAACAAAGTATGGACAAAAGAATATCTCACATCCCTACGAGAACATTACTATGGGGCAAATATTTCTCATAATAAATCTAATCTCCAGCCTCGTGATATTGTCTTGGTAGACTGTGACGGGTTGAAAGCTGAATGGCCATTGAGTAAAGTCAGCTCTGTCCATCCAGATTGCCAGGTGGTTTTGAGAATAGTCAAGATGCTGTGTAAAGGAACTACTTCCATGAAGACACCCCGTCGTGGCGTCGCCTTGTCAGGGTGACGAGCTCACTTACACCTCCCAGGGACCGGTGAGGGTTGCCTTCGCCCGCTCTCCTGCCCCCTCGTTAGCTGTTGTACGTGCTGAAGAGCACCATGTAGGGGTCCTTGTGGGTCATCGGACCACCCACTGGAGGGGTCGCCCGTGGGGGCTGCCCTAAGTGGATGGCTGGTTGTCCAGGCTGGGACAAAAGGGGAAATGAGGTCTTTGCACCTGTGTGTGAGAATGGACGAAGCAGTAGGATTCGCCTGTCAAAAAGGTGTAGCACCGCTGGGGACGACGCACCCCTTCCTGCACTGGCAACGCTCAGCCTCTCTGGCTGCCCTGTTAGGTCGTATCCCTTGGTTCCAGGCCCAGACTTTTAAAACGAATGCTGTATGGAAGCCGATACGACCTCTCTTACCCAGGCTCATGGGGTGGGCAACCAGGCCCTTGAGTCAGATTGTGATGGAAGACAGGGCTCTGTAGCCCCTGCTACATTTTATCCAGACCATACTATTCCCCCCCCCGATCCCCTCCCTATTCTGTGGTAGGGTCAAGCCCCAAGTGGTGACCACTTCGTCCCCTGGCACGGCTCCGTTTCTCATTCTGGCTACTGCGCCTTTTAACTCCTCTCTCTCTCTCTCTCAGGGTTCTCTATGCCATTCCTGCCACAGCCGCACTCGCACGATCCCTTCTAATATGCACGACTAATACGTTCCAAGCCTTGTTTGGTCCTTTTACGTGGGTTAAATACTTTGATTTCCACCATCTGGATTCTAATTCTTCTGACGATTTCTTCGTCTATAAACTCCTTGTTGATTCGGTAGATGCCTCTGTTACTTTTAACCTCACCTGTCTCGGTACACGTGTCGTCGCTGCTCCTTCTCAGGATGCAGCTACCCGCTTAGTTGCATAGTCCTACAATGGGGAGACCCCTGTTTGGGTCTCCAAAAATGCCTGGTTATATGTCAGTGCTTTGGCACTGTTCTCCTCCCGCACCATGTTGCAACTGGTGTTAGGGACATAAAAGACTGCCACGAGGATATTAAACATAATCTTGAAGCCCAAGACCATTCTGTCTTCCAGGTGGACATGTTCACACGACTCCTCACATGGACGTCGCCGTGAGCCCCTCCAAGTTTTAAAAATCACCTTTGATAGTAGGACCCTTCCGCCTTCTATAATTCTTGCTGGTGCCAGATGCTCCATTCAGGAGTACATTCCCTCTCCTAGACTTTGCAAAAAGTGCTGGAAGTTTGGGCATTGTGCCCTCAAATGCACAAGTACTGTGTATCTATGCCCACATGTGTGGGGCCGATGATCACTCTACGACAGAGTGCTCTTTCCCCCAGCCTCGCTTCCTCAATTGTGGGCTCAATTGCACACGCTACCTTCTCCCGCGCGTGTGTTCACTACAAACTTGAGGAAGCTGTACTGAACTTGAAACACTAGGACCGTCTGTCTTTTCCTGAAGCAAGACGCAAAGTTCACCATCTCACCCGTTTCACTGGCATATCTTATGCTCGTGTGTTGGTTCTACCTCTCCTCGTCCTTCCCATCTTACTCAGTCTCACAAGTCTTAGACCCGGACACGCCTACTGCCTCCTCCCCTGTTCCTTTACGTTCTATCCCGAAAGGTCGCCATCCTTGTTCTCCATCTGGACTCCCCCCTTCCTACCCAGTCTGCCATGTCTCCTGTGTCTTCTTTCCTTTCTTTCCCCGATCCTTCTTCTCGTCCCTCCCACCAGTCTCTTGGCCCTCCACGACGCCTGTCTGTCCAGGCTGATGTCCATCATCCTTCCAGCAATCTTCATGTTGTTCGCTCTCATTCATCTCCTGTTGAGACAATTGATTCTGTCGCCCAGTACGTTGTTGCTGGAACACCTGTCACTTTGAGTCAGAAACGTAAGCCTGGCTCCTCTCCTTCATCCTCCCCATCACATAAAAAGGCATCGCTTTCTTCCTCGCCCCCCACCTCTGATTCTCTCGCTCCGAAACCCTCCCATTTCGGTGGTCGGGCCCCCACCTCCTGCTGTCCTTGACCGCCCCTCTCGTCGGTCGTCTCCTCATCCTCCTCCAGACCCTACCCGTCCACTTCTGATCTGTCTTCCCACTCCCTTAACTCCATGTTTACTCATTTTATCCATGCCCTCTAATCCTAACTTCGCTGACCCTGATCCTCATCCTGAGCTTATTTAATATACTGTGTTCTTTACCTTTTTTCTTCATTGCTCTGTTGCTGCCCTTTCTCATTTTGTCAATGTCCATTCTTCAATGGAATATTCGTGGACTTTATGCCAACTTCCATGAACTCCAACTTCTGATTACACAGTTTTCACCACTTTGTGTATGTCTCCAGGAACCGATGATAGGTGCTCGTCCTGGTCACTTTCGTGGTTATTCCTTTCTCTCCCCCCCTCAGGTGGGGGTAGAGTTATGGGGCTCATAACTCTACTGCTCTCTTGATTCGTAATGCTATTCCCTTCGTCCCCCCTACTTTTTCAATCGCCTGTCGAATGTTCTGCTGCCCGTGTCTTTGTGAGTAAATGGTATATGTTTTGTTCCATTTATCTCCCCCCAAATGTCCTACTTTCCCTTTCCCTTTCTCCCTCCCCTCTCCATCCCTAGGTGGCAGTTTGCCAAGGCTGACTGGAACCTACTTACCCTCCATTCTACTCTCTCCAATCTCTCCGCTCTGCCTCAACCTCGCACCCTCCTCCTTTTTCTTGACACCGTCTTTGACGCTGCCCTCCGCTCTATTCCTCACTCTATATTCCGGGGCACGTGGAAGTGCGTTTCTTGGTGGAATGCGGACTGGGCTCGGGCTGTCCGCTGTAAGCGTGCAGCCTGGAAGAAATACCAACGCCGGCAGACGGCCGATTCTTTTATTTTGTTTCGGAAGGCAAGTGCGATGGCCCGTAGGACCAACCATACAGCTAAACGTGAAAGTTGGAAATCTTATGTTTCCGCTATTACGTCTGATACTCCTCTGCCACGGATCTGGAAGAAAATCCGCAAGATAGCGGATAAGTTCGTTCCAGATGTCTCACCGGTCCTTCACCTCCATGGTACTCTTGTGGTGGACACAGTGAAGGTCACGACCGAACTGGGTTCCCACTTTTCTACTGTTAGCTCTGGTTCTCATCTTCCTCAGTCCTTCCTTCTTCGTAAGCCCGTTCTTGAATCTAATCCCTGTTATTTTTGCTCTTATCTTCGCCTTCCCTATAACGATCCCTTCTCTCTCTCTGAACTTCAGTCTGCCCTGGCCCTCTGCGGTTCTACGGCAGTGGGCTCAGATGACATTCATTTTGAGATGCTTCGCCATCTCCCTCCTTGCAAGTATCAGTATTTACTGAGTCTGAATAACCAGGTCTGCGAGTCGTCATTAATCTCTGATGGCTTGATGCCGTTGTACTTCCTATTCAGAAACCGGGGTCTCTGGGGTCATCCCCTAAGGACTTCCGCCCTATTGCCCTCACGAGTTGTCTGCAAATTCTTTGAACGAATGGTCAATGTTCGTCTGATGTGGTTCTTGGAAAGCTTTCACCACCTCTCCCCTTTTCAATTTGGGTTTTGCAAGTGCTTGAGCACGACTGATGTCCTGGTGAACTTGGAGGTCTGTATTCGTACTGCTTTTGCTGCGAAAACCTCCATTGTTGCTTTCTTTTTTGACCTGGAAAAGGCTTACGACACCACCTGGAGATACCATATTCTGTCCCAACTTTATTCTTTTGGCCTTCGTTGTAATTTCCCTCTCTTCTTCCATAGCTTCCTCTCTCGTCGTTCCTTTAGTGTGAGGATTGGTGCCACTCTCTCTGCCTCTTTTCGGCAATACAAAGAACACCCCAAAGTGTTCTGAGCAGTACTCTTTTTCTGGTTGCCCTCAATGGTCTTCTTCCCTTCCTTCCTTCTGGCGTCTTCTCCGCTCTGTGTCGACGATCTTACCCTCTGCGGTGGAGGTGATGATTCACCTCTCCTTCAACGGCAGCTTCAACTTGCGATTGATGCCATGTCATCTTGGGCCACAATCATGGTTTCATGTTCTCGGCAACTAAGACTTGTGCTATGACTTTTATTCGGAAACATGTCGTTCCTCGTCCCTCTTTGTCACTTTATGGTCATCCCCTTGTGTACAAAGATTCCGCGAAGCTTTTGGGGTTAATCTTCTTTGTCTTTGGCCACCACCCCATATCTCTTACCTCTGAGTTGAATGCTCTAAGGCCCTTAATCTACTTAAGGTTTTGTCCCATACTTCTTTGGGAGTGGATAGACGCACGCTCCTTTCTTTACATTCCTCTCTCGTACTGTCTAAACTCAATTATGGTTGCCCTGTTTAATCGTCTGTTTCTCCTTCTACTCTTCGCCGTCTTGATGTTTTGCACCATACTGGGTTGCGCCTCAGCTCTGGTGCTTTTCGTTTGACTCCTACCTTCAGGTTGTATGTTGACACAGGCTTCCTATCTCTCCAGGACCGCCGTAATCGCTACTGTCTTCGCTATCTTGCACGGTCCTTGTAACACCCTCACTCTCGCCTCTGTCGTGCTTGGACTTTTCCCCTCCAGTAGTTCCTGTCCCCCTTCACCACCTCCCTCTTTCTGTCCAGTTGTCTCGCCTGCGAAATTCTCTTTCAGTTAGTATTACCAATATTTCTCCTCGTGTTATTCGGTCTTTGCCCCCATGGAGGGTCCCCTTTCCTAAATTTTGCAAATCCCTGACCCACATCACTAAAGCTTTTATCCCTCCAACAGTTCTGAAACGTCTTTTCCTTGAGCACTTTTCTTCGTACTCCTGCTCCATTTCCATCTTCACTGATGGGTCTAAGTTTGCAGATGGTGTAGGCTTCTCTTTTGTTTTCCCTTACTATACCTATATGTGTCGCCTGCCTCCGGAGACTAACATCTTCTTGGCAGAACTCTATGCTATTCTTTATGCACTGTGTCTACTGCTTTCTCGCTGTCAATCCTCCGTGTGGTTGTAGTCGACTCTCGCAATGCCCTCATGGCTCTGGAGTCCTTTAATCCAGTCCCTCCGGTGGTAGTCGAGATTCAACATTGGCTGTTTCTTATCTCTAGTAGATTTAAAACAGTAGGGTTTTGCTGGGTTCCCAGCCATATTGGATCTCTTCAAATGAGCGTGTGGACGCTACCGCTAAGGAAGCTATCCGCACCTGTCCCGTCTCCCGTAAAGGTATTCCTTATTCAGGCTTTTACCCAGATATTCATTCCTCCATCCTTGCCCGTTGGCAGGGTTTTTGGTCTTCTATTAATGGTAACAAACTGTGTGCTATTTAGAGTAGTGTGTCCCTGTGGCCTTCCTCCTACCACCGAAACTGGCGGTGGGAAACGGCTCTAGCAAGGCTAAGTATTGGCCATACACGCTTAACTCTTGGACACTTAATAAAGCGTCGTCCTGCTCCTTATTGTCCAACGGCATTGTCCCTTTTACAGTCGTGCATATCCTTGTTGAGTGTCCTGACTTCCAGGACGAGCGTGTCTCTTGCCTTCCGACCGTCCCTCGCGGTCACTTGTATCTTGATAAAATTCTTGATGAATCGGATACTTTTGATATCGTTCACCTTATGCGTTTCTGTTCTCATATTGGCATCCTTAGTAATATTTAACACCGTCTGATTATTCCACACATTTGATGGTGCTACATAGCCTTCCCAGCTTGGTGCCTTCTTTTGATAATTACTTACTTCCCTGAAGACATTGGACAAACTCAATCATATGGAGTCAGTGAGTCAGTTGCGGTTGGATCCTGGGAGACCCTCGGAATCTCTAAGTCCAAATGACCCATAGACACCAAACAGGCACATACGTCCACAATGGACAGCTGCACAAAAATGAAAATAAAATTTGCACTTGTATTATCAACCTGATTCAGAGTAAGTGAACATATATGGACACTGTTAATCCTAAACAATCTACCCTGGGCCAGATGGCCTGGGCCAGATGGCCTGGGCCACAGGCCATCCCTGTGGAAGATGTGGAAAATTCCACCCACTATATTTTTATCTAAGAATGTAATATTTCCATATCATATCTATAATTTACATCAGAATCATGTCTCTACTGGTGATATAAGCATCATCAGTATCTAAATCAGTATCCTACATGACAATTTGGTCAAGTGCTCTTTTGGACTCAATGTCTACATGACAGTGTACATATAATATAAAGAATCTATAAGCTTCCAGAAGAACCTAATAATCGAAAAATATATTATTGGAACAATTATAGCTTCCAGTGACGTATTTTCTAAATCCTTAATAAAGTACAAATTATACTATCAATAATCTTTAAATCCACTATGAAATTATCTTGGAAGCTGACTTTACCACAATAATCAGTCTAGGCAATGAAAATAATCAATAAATAATCTTCATCGGCACCTTCATTGTGTAGGAGGGGGGCAGCCTATGTTGGGGCAAAAATGCCTAGGACCAGAGGGAAGTTTGTTGACATCAAAATGGTGTGCATGTGTGTGTGGTGTTTGAGAACAAATGTAACAGACATTACCGCATAAACTACTTATTGAATCACCAGCGGTGGCTCCCAAGATACTCTGGGAGTTCCTAATCTATAATCTGACATAAAGGTCAACCATAAGCACTCATATCAAGAGTAGTGAGGGCAAGCTTATGTACAATGAGACTCACAACGCTTCCACCATAATTTAATCTCATCCTAGCTACTGCTACAAGTATCTATCCCACAGCAAACGCTGTTTGGGACTTAATCTACATTGGAGCTGCTATATCATCATCAAAATACAGAGCTTGGTCTCAACAAGCGAGATATCTTCTGGTAACTGTCAGAAAGGCTCCGGTTCTCAATTCAAGATAAGTTACTGATTGTTTTAGAGCATTGAGTGGCTAATTGCATGCTTTATAACATGAATATGTCCATATGTAAATTGAGAGTCGTTTTCTATTGCTGAATCCTTCTTATAAATTTGAAATATATCTGGATATAATATTTTGCTAAATATTTGCATATACATTATACTTGTATAATACACTAGTCTTTATTAGCATTTGATTATTGGCTGCTGCATTATTTCTAAAGCTTGGTTAGAATGTGTATATTGTTCAGGTCTTTGATCTCGAACTGTACCAGTGTTTACAGTCGTAGAACAGTAGTTTATTATCATATAATTGTTTAAAATACAAGCTAAATGTGTTGAAATACCCACAGATATATTGGGGTTCTGCTATCAATGACCTAGCACAGCCTTGAGAACCCCCCTCCCCATCCGGCCCGTTGGCGTCGTGAGAGGGCTTAGTAGACGGCTGCCGGAGTACGGTGCTCCGTGGGACAGTCCTCTGTCCTTTATGGCCTTGCACTCCTGCTGCTGTCTTCTCTAATTGTGCCGGATCGCTTTTCCTTTTTATTATGTTTCATTTTTTTTCCCCTCTTCTCCTATCTGCTTGTCGTTTCCTGCTGACCTATTGCTTGTTTTGGATTATTCCTTTGGACTTCTTCTATTTTGACGCTCGTGTGCTTGAGGAGGCATACTCTTGCACCCGTAGAACTGTAGTACCCAACGTCTCGAGCGAGGGGAACCTTTTATTGTCAATCCCCCTTTCGTCGCTGAACCCGATCTCGACGGTTTGACGGTTCTTAAGGTGGCGTTTGTGGGGCGTATACTCACGACGCACCCCTAGGGGGCCCTTGGCATGATCGGCAATAGCTTCCTGTTGGGTGTACTGCCTCTAATTGTGGCTCCATGGTGGGTATGGGGGCACATTCGTGGATGAATGTCTTTCCTTTCGTCTCTATGTCGGTAACTGTTTCTGTTGTACCCTCTAAGGGTCGTGGGGTGGGCGACCAAGCCCCCGAGTCGGCCTGTATTTGGAAGACCAGGCTCTGTAGCTCCCACTGCGTTGGGCCCCGACCTTGCTCCTCCTTTGACCATCCTGACTTCTTTCCCCAGCTCCCCTCCCTCCTCTGTGGTTGGGTCGAGCTTCCAGCCCCCAGTGGTGACCATTTCGTTCCCTGGTGCGGCTAAGTCTCTCGTTGTGACTACTGCAACTTTTGTCCCCTCTCTTTCAGGGGGGTTCTCAACACCGTCAGCGCCACGGCCGCACTCGCTCGTTTCCTTTCTGTACTGATGCGTATCAGGCCTTGTTTGGTCCTGCTTCATGGGCCAAATACTTTGATCTCCTCCCTCTTGATTCCACGCCTCCTGACGATTTCTCCCTCCATCGGCATCTCGTTGATTCCGTGGATGCGTCTGTCACTTTCAACCCCACTCATCTCGGTACATGTGTCGTTGCTGCTCCTTCGGGTCTCTAAGAACACTCGGTTGAATGCCAGTGTTGGCACTATTCTCCTCCCGCCCCATGTTGCAACCGGTGTTCGGAATCTGCAGGACTGCCACGATGACATTCGGCATATCCTTGATGCCCAAGGCCATTCTGTCCTCCAGGTTGACTCGTTTACTCGTCCCCCTCGTGGTCGTCGCCGTCAACCCCTTCGAGTTGTGATGGTCACCATTGAAGGTAGGACCCTTCCATCCTCTGTCATTCTCGCTGGTGCCAGGTGCTCTGTCCAGGAGTATATTCCTTCTCCTCGACTTTGTAACAAGTGCTGGAGGTTTGGGCATGGTGCCCTCCGCTGCTCGGGGACTGTCTCTCTCTGTCCTTTGTGTGGGGGTGAAGGTCATTCTAAGTCGGAGTGCACTTCTCCCCAAGCTCGCTGCCTCAACTGCGGTGAGGCCCATCCTACCTTCTCCCGTCCCTGTATCCATTACAAGCTTGAGGCAGCCGTCCTCAACTTGAAGCACCGGGAGCGTTTATCTTTTCCTGAGGCGAGGCGCCAGGTTCGCCGGCTCCCGCCTTATGCTAACGTCTCTTATGCTCGCGTGTTGCGCTCTTCCTCTCCTCGTCCTTCCCACCTTCCTCAGACTCACAACCGTTTCCGGGCCTTGGACCCTGATACGCCCACTGCTCCCTCCTCTGTTCCTTTGAGTTCTGTCCCGAAGGGTCCCCCTCCTGGTCCTCTGTCTGGGGTTCCCCTTCTTTCTACCCGGTCTGTCATGTCTCCTGTGTCTTCTTCCTCGTCTCCCTCCGATCCTCCTTCCCATCCTCCTCCTCCATCTATTGACTCTCCCTGCCGCCTGTCGGTGCAGGCAGATGTCCATCGCTCTCCTAACGGCCGTCGTGTGTGCTCTCGTTCAGCTTCTCCTGTTGAGACACTGGAATCCGTTGCCCGGTACGTAGTTGCTGGGACACCGGTCTCTTTAAGTCAGAAGCGTAAGCCTGGCTCCTCTCCTTCCTCCTCCCCGGCGGGTAAGAAGGCTTCGCTTTCTTCCTCGACCCCTCCTACTGGCTCTATTGCTCCTTCCCCTCCCATTTCAGTGGTTGCGCCCCCTGTTCTTGCTATGGAGGTTTCTTTGACCCCTGCTTCCCTTTCAGTTGCTGCCCTTGCTGAGGTGCGCTCCCCTCTTCTTGCTGCTGTCCTTGACTGCTCCTCTTCGTTGTCTCCTCCTCTTCCTCCTCCGGACCCCGCCCACCCACCTCTGGTCTGTTCTCCCGCTTCCTTCCCTCCGTCTTTGCTCAGTTTACCCATGCCCCCTAACCCTGACTTTGCTGACCCTGATCCCGACCCTGATATTCTTTAACGTGCTGTGTTGCTCTTTCGCCTTTGTTTCTTCCTTGTTTTC
>WNGS01168583.1:792962-804192 GCA_020271785.1 Procambarus virginalis | reverse complement strand
TCATATTCGCTACCTTGAACTACGCACAGCACTTTCCCCAGACCGGGTCCAAATGATAATGTAACCCTACAAACGTTTTGGGCTAATGTTGGGCTAATATCCAATATAAGGGGGCTAATATTACTCTATCATGCCTTTAGGGTTCGAGCGGTCTAACAGACACTCAAAGTTATAAAAGCACATGTGACTAGAACCATATCCCCGTCCATAGTTACGGAAAGTAATCTTCCTCTCTGCAGGGTAAAATTTGAGAGACTGATGTACTTTACATGTACTTTCATGAGCTTGCATACGATCTGGTGGAAGTGATATGAAACAACAATGACAAAAGCTATGGGGCGAAGGGAACTTTTCGGGTCGGGATTTAATATTGCACACATATTGGTTCAAATCCTTAATTGTTGAGCTTCCAACATCAACAGTGAAATAATGTCTTTATGACTACCTCTTCCTTTCCTAGCTAGAGTGATGTAGTGACGTCGACGACTAGTATTTCATCCCGTTCTCGTGAATACATGAGTATACTGATCTGATTTATTTTTTCTACCTTGTGAATATCCTCAAATGTTACTGCAGAATTAACATCTGCTGGCCAATTAATGTGTCTGAGACACCAGCTAGGATTCACAGATCTAGCACGAATATTATCTAGATGCATCCCTTTAGCTAAACATTTATAAGCTGCAACACACTGCATAAGACAGATGTCTGCCTCACCCACTGTATCCACGCAAAACCAACTGCTTTCCACGCAAGACTTCAGGATAGTCGACGTGCGAGCCTAATCTTATCGGGTGTTCAATCTGTGCACAGTTAATGTAAATCCCGATGAGCCGCTCAACCAAGACATTAGACCCCTCTTTGTCTTCCAAGTATAGGGATATTTTTTCCGTCAATTCATCAGCCCCAAAAATAATAAGCGTATTTAGTTTCTCTTGAGTTACTGTTCGCCCCTCGCCTCGTATGGGAAAACCATCTTTATTTATGGGATCCAACTGATCCTCCTACTCACCGTCTTGTTGCACATTTAAATTCTGCAATATTAGTGTGATGTCTGGGTAAATTAGGAGGGAGGGATGATGAAGAGAGAAAAGGGACCAAATCTCATTAATGGAAATAATCTCTGTATGTTCTCAAATAGAGCCCAGGGGAGGTGTTAACATGCATAACAAATGCATAACATGTATGGAGAATGAAAGGCGAACATAACCACCATTGTAACTATCAATTCGATCCAGCATTTGTAGTTGTATTTCTAGCGCAGGTGGGGGAGAGGAAGTGAGTGGTGGTAGGGGAGAAGGGGGAGGGCAAGGAGGGGTGGGTGGGGGAGAGAGGCCCTCTCCACCGTGAATGGGCGAGGTTGGGCTGTCAGCTGTTATGCCCGACATCGCTAACCACTCAGAATTGTCAGACGATAACGAGCCAAGATCGTCTGAGCTGTCATCCGAGTCAAGGCTATTCTCACGTCTCCCTCTGTTGTTGTTGATGTTCTTATGGAATGTGACGCTGTTAATGTGACTGCTGTCGCTACTGCTGCTGCTGCTGACGGCAGAGCTGATAGTACATCCACTGCTGATGCTAGATTAAGGTAAAGGACTGGGAGAGGAATGAGGAAATGAGTGGGGGTGTGAACGCTCCCCCTCCCGCTATCCGAGCTGGGGGCTGCGAGACGTCTATGGGTAATGGCGGGTCTGCCGAGCTGTCACTCTTTCCCGTGTCTGTCTCACTGTCACCACTGGTGGATACTAAGTCTACGCACACTGGTGTGTAATCTGTAGAAAAAAGAAAGACATATCTCTAGAAAGAAAGAATGAAAACATATATATATATATATATATATATATATATATATATATATATATATATATATATATATATATATGTCGTACCTAGTAGCCAGAACGCACTTCTCAGCCTACTATGCAAGACCCGATTTGCCTAATAAGCCAAGTTTTCATAAATTAATATAATTCCTCTAATTTTTTTCTTATGAAATGATAAAGCTACCCATTCCATTATGTATGAAGTCAATTTTTTTTATTGGAGTTAAAATTAACGTAGTTATATGACCAAACCTAACCAACCCTACCTATCCTAACCTAACCTATCTTTATTAGTTAGGTTAGGTTAGGTAGCCGAAAAAGTTAGGTTAGGTTAGGTTAGGTAGGTTAGGTAGTCGAAAAACAATTAATTCATGAAAACTTGGCTTATTAGGCAAATCGGGCCGTGCATAGTAGGCTAAGAAGTGCGTTCTGGCTACTAGGTACGACATATATATATATGTATATGTCGTACCTAGTAGCCAGAACGCACTTCTCAGCCTACTATGCAAGGCCCGATTTGCCTAATAGGCCAAGTTTTCATGAATTAATTGTTTTTCGACTACCTAACCTACCTAACCTAACCTAACCTAACTTTTTCGGCTACCTAACCTAACCTAACAAATAAAGATAGGTTAGGTTAGGTTAGGTAGGGTTGGTTAGGTTCGGTCATATATCTACGTTAATTTTAACTCCAATAAAAAAATTGGCCTCGTACATAATGAAATGGGTAGCTTTATCATTTCATAAGAAAAAAATTAGAGAAAATATATTAATTCAGGAAAACTTGGCTTATTAGGCAAATCTGGCCTTGCATAGTACGCCAAAAAGTGAGTTCTGGCTACTAGGTACGACATAATATATATATATATATATATATATATATATATATATATATATATATATATATATATATATNAGGTTCCCCACATTCAGGTATGGTGTCTGGCATAAGGTGCCCCACACTCAGGTATGGTGTCTGGCATAAGGTGCCACACATCAGGTATGGTGTCTGCAATAGGTGCCTCCCCTCAGGTATGGTGTCTGGCATAGGTGCCTCCCCCTTAGGTATGGTGTCTGGCATAAGGTGGCCCCCCTCAGGTAGGTGTCTGGCATAAGGTGCCCCACACTCAAGTATGGTGTCTGGATAAGGTGCCACACTCAGGTATGGTGTCTGGCATAAGTGCCCCACACTCAGGTATGGTGTCTGGCATAAGGTGCCTCCTCCTCAGGTATGGTGTCAGATGTTCGTTAATCTTTGGAGCTTGACATTTGTTCTGCTCCTCACCGGCCGGTATAATTGTATTATGAAGCTCTCATTTCAAATCACAAAATAAACTACTTACACTTTCTCCTGGAGAGTCGTATCGTGTGTGTGGTAGCCTCTTGAGCACTGTGTCTGGATTTAGGAGTCTTATCGTAGTAAGTAATATATCCAGATTTGCCAATTTATCATAATTCATTCAAGAAAAAATATTATAAACCATTACATTACATTATAAATTCCTAACACAATAAATGGAGGAACTATTTAATGGTTACTGACCTTGTGTAGGGGGACGACCTCTGCTTTGATACAGGAACAGTGGCCACGGGCGTGCAGGTCCCGGTACAGCAACAACACGCCGCGTTCAACGCCCACCACACGCCCCCACGCCCACACACTTGCACCTTGGGCAAGCTACTGGCCTGGGGCAGGGCGTGGTGGGCGTCGGGTAACGATATGGCTTTAGGAGAGTCATCTCTGTGGTTCTTTGACCAAGCGAAGAGTTGCCAACAGTTATGTTGAGGAGATTGGGCAGTTTTGAGAGTGGGTTGTGGGGGGGCGCAGGTGGGGAGGACTGACTCAATGAGGGTAAGAGGTGAGGGGAAAGAGGCCGGGAGGAGCTGGCCTGAATGGGGTCAGCCTGAGGGGGGGCCATATGGCTCCGCTAGAAAGTGAATATCTAGTGGATGAAGGAGCAAAGTGGAGGCAAAGCTCGAGGATGACGATCGGTGGAGGGCCATGGCTGGGGACAGGAGGGACCTGGAGGAGGAAGAACGTGCGAATGTTGAGGGAGGAGGAAGAGGAACGGGCTGGAATTTTGACGGTGTCCATCGGGTGAACACCGCCAGGCTGAGGAGACCTATGGTTGGTGTGGTGACTTGCCAGGCCAAACATCTGCCGCACTCTCATCCTCGCCCACACGTGACACCACTCCTGCTTCACCACTTCTCTCTCTCTCTCTCTCTCTCCTCGGCTTCTCACTACCCACTGCTTTATTTATGTTTTTTTTGCCTTAATACCAAAACATATACTTTCTCATAACTTCAAAAAACTTATTTTATTCAGATCATTGCAACGTTTACTGCTGAAGTTTTAGTACACTTGCTTACGACTACTTCTTACTACACGTAATAATACCACTTCTTGGGGCACGTGAATAATACACTTGCTTACTAGCACTGAAATACCTCTTCTTACTACACGTGAATAAACACTTGCTTCCCAGACGTGAATAAACACTTGGTGACTACAACGTAACTGGTAACTGGGCCTTAATCCGCTTGGACCATCACGACCGGACATAGCCTAAGCTTTGAACCACTTCCCGCCGGCACTTGGATGGTATCTTGGGCATAGCATTTTATCAAATCACCTCATTCTTTGGGGCACAGAGGAACAAATGCGAACAAGCCTGAATGGTCCCCAGGACTATATGCGAATGAAAACTCACACCCCAGAAGTGACTCGAACCCATACTCCCAGGAGCAACGCAACTGGTAACTACGGGACGCCTTAATCCGCTTGACCATCACGACCGGACATAAGGAAGTGATAGCCTAAGCTATATGAACCACTTCCCCGCCGGCACTTGGATGGTTATCTTGGGCATAGCATTTTATCAAATCACCTCATTCTTTGGGGCACACGTGAGGAACACAAATGCGAACAAGCCTGAATGGTCCCCAGGACTATATGCGAATGAAAACTCACACCCCAGAAGTGACTCGAACCCATACTCCCAGGAGCAACGCAACTGGTAACTACGGGACGCCTTAATCCGCTTGACCATCACGACCGGACATAAGGAAGTGATAGCCTAAGCTATTTGAACCACTTCCCCGCCGGCACTTGGATGGTTATCTTGGGCATAGCATTTTATCAAATCACCTCATTCTTTGGGGCACACGTGAGGAACACAAATGCGAACAAGCCTGAATGGTCCCCAGGACTATATGCGAATGAAAACTCACACCCCAGAAGTGACTCGAACCCATACTCCCAGGAGCAACGCAACTGGTAACTACGGGACGCCTTAATCCGCTTGACCATCACGACCGGACATAAGGAAGTGATAGCCTAAGCTATTTGAACCACTTCCCCGCCGGCACTTGGATGGTTATCTTGGGCATAGCATTTTATCAAATCACCTCATTCTTTGGGGCACACGTGAGGAACACAAATGCGAACAAGCCTGAATGGTCCCCAGGACTATATGCGAATGAAAACTCACACCCCAGAAGTGACTCGAACCCATACTCCCAGGAGCAACGCAACTGGTAACTACGGGACGCCTTAATCCGCTTGACCATCACGACCGGACATAAGGAAGTGATAGCCTAAGCTATTTGAACCACTTCCCCGCCGGCACTTGGATGGTTATCTTGGGCATAGCATTTTATCAAATCACCTCATTCTTTGGGGCACACGTGAGGAACACAAATGCGAACAAGCCTGAATGGTCCCCAGGACTATATGCGAATGAAAACTCACACCCCAGAAGTGACTCGAACCCATACTCCCAGGAGCAACGCAACTGGTAACTACGGGACGCCTTAATCCGCTTGACCATCACGACCGGACATAAGGAAGTGATAGCCTAAGCTATTTGAACCACTTCCCCGCCGGCACTTGGATGGTTATCTTGGGCATAGCATTTTATCAAATCACCTCATTCTTTGGGGCACACGTGAGGAACACAAATGCGAACAAGCCTGAATGGTCCCCAGGACTATATGCGAATGAAAACTCACACCCCAGAAGTGACTCGAACCCATACTCCCAGGAGCAACGCAACTGGTAACTACGGGACGCCTTAATCCGCTTGACCATCACGACCGGACATAAGGAAGTGATAGCCTAAGCTATTTGAACCACTTCCCCGCCGGCACTTGGATGGTTATCTTGGGCATAGCATTTTATCAAATCACCTCATTCTTTGGGGCACACGTGAGGAACACAAATGCGAACAAGCCTGAATGGTCCCCAGGACTATATGCGAATGAAAACTCACACCCCAGAAGTGACTCGAACCCATACTCCCAGGAGCAACGCAACTGGTAACTACGGGACGCCTTAATCCGCTTGACCATCACGACCGGACATAAGGAAGTGATAGCCTAAGCTATTTGAACCACTTCCCCGCCGGCACTTGGATGGTTATCTTGGGCATAGCATTTTATCAAATCACCTCATTCTTTGGGGCACACGTGAGGAACACAAATGCGAACAAGCCTGAATGGTCCCCAGGACTATATGCGAATGAAAACTCACACCCCAGAAGTGACTCGAACCCATACTCCCAGGAGCAACGCAACTGGTAACTACGGGACGCCTTAATCCGCTTGACCATCACGACCGGACATAAGGAAGTGATAGCCTAAGCTATTTGAACCACTTCCCCGCCGGCACTTGGATGGTTATCTTGGGCATAGCATTTTATCAAATCACCTCATTCTTTGGGGCACACGTGAGGAACACAAATGCGAACAAGCCTGAATGGTCCCCAGGACTATATGCGAATGAAAACTCACACCCCAGAAGTGACTCGAACCCATACTCCCAGGAGCAACGCAACTGGTAACTACGGGACGCCTTAATCCGCTTGACCATCACGACCGGACATAAGGAAGTGATAGCCTAAGCTATTGAACCACTTCCCCGCCGGCACTTGGATGGTTATCTTGGGCATAGCATTTTATCAAATCACCTCATTCTTTGGGGCACACGTGAGGAACACAAATGCGAACAAGCCTGAATGGTCCCCAGGACTATATGCGAATGAAAACTCACACCCCAGAAGTGACTCGAACCCATACTCCCAGGAGCAACGCAACTGGTAACTACGGGACGCCTTAATCCGCTTGACCATCACGACCGGACATAAGGAAGTGATAGCCTAAGCTATATGAACCACTTCCCCGCCGGCACTTGGATGGTTATCTTGGGCATAGCATTTTATCAAATCACCTCATTCTTTGGGGCACACGTGAGGAACACAAATGCGAACAAGCCTGAATGGTCCCCAGGACTATATGCGAATGAAAACTCACACCCCAGAAGTGACTCGAACCCATACTCCCAGGAGCAACGCAACTGGTAACTACGGGACGCCTTAATCCGCTTGACCATCACGACCGGACATAAGGAAGTGATAGCCTAAGCTATATGAACCACTTCCCCGCCGGCACTTGGATGGTTATCTTGGGCATAGCATTTTATCAAATCACCTCATTCTTTGGGGCACACGTGAGGAACACAAATGCGAACAAGCCTGAATGGTCCCCAGGACTATATGCGAATGAAAACTCACACCCCAGAAGTGACTCGAACCCATACTCCCAGGAGCAACGCAACTGGTAACTACGGGACGCCTTAATCCGCTTGACCATCACGACCGGACATAAGGAAGTGATAGCCTAAGCTATATGAACCACTTCCCCGCCGGCACTTGGATGGTTATCTTGGGCATAGCATTTTATCAAATCACCTCATTCTTTGGGGCACACGTGAGGAACACAAATGCGAACAAGCCTGAATGGTCCCCAGGACTATATGCGAATGAAAACTCACACCCCAGAAGTGACTCGAACCCATACTCCCAGGAGCAACGCAACTGGTAACTACGGGACGCCTTAATCCGCTTGACCATCACGACCGGACATAAGGAAGTGATAGCCTAAGCTATATGAACCACTTCCCCGCCGGCACTTGGATGGTTATCTTGGGCATAGCATTTTATCAAATCACCTCATTCTTTGGGGCACACGTGAGGAACACAAATGCGAACAAGCCTGAATGGTCCCCAGGACTATATGCGAATGAAAACTCACACCCCAGAAGTGACTCGAACCCATACTCCCAGGAGCAACGCAACTGGTAACTACGGGACGCCTTAATCCGCTTGACCATCACGACCGGACATAAGGAAGTGATAGCCTAAGCTATATGAACCACTTCCCCGCCGGCACTTGGATGGTTATCTTGGGCATAGCATTTTATCAAATCACCTCATTCTTTGGGGCACACGTGAGGAACACAAATGCGAACAAGCCTGAATGGTCCCCAGGACTATATGCGAATGAAAACTCACACCCCAGAAGTGACTCGAACCCATACTCCCAGGAGCAACGCAACTGGTAACTACGGGACGCCTTAATCCGCTTGACCATCACGACCGGACATAAGGAAGTGATAGCCTAAGCTATTTGAACCACTTCCCCGCCGGCACTTGGATGGTTATCTTGGGCATAGCATTTTATCAAATCACCTCATTCTTTGGGGCACACGTGAGGAACACAAATGCGAACAAGCCTGAATGGTCCCCAGGACTATATGCGAATGAAAACTCACACCCCAGAAGTGACTCGAACCCATACTCCCAGGAGCAACGCAACTGGTAACTACGGGACGCCTTAATCCGCTTGACCATCACGACCGGACATAAGGAAGTGATAGCCTAAGCTATATGAACCACTTCCCCGCCGGCACTTGGATGGTTATCTTGGGCATAGCATTTTATCAAATCACCTCATTCTTTGGGGCACACGTGAGGAACACAAATGCGAACAAGCCTGAATGGTCCCCAGGACTATATGCGAATGAAAACTCACACCCCAGAAGTGACTCGAACCCATACTCCCAGGAGCAACGCAACTGGTAACTACGGGACGCCTTAATCCGCTTGACCATCACGACCGGACATAAGGAAGTGATAGCCTAAGCTATATGAACCACTTCCCCGCCGGCACTTGGATGGTTATCTTGGGCATAGCATTTTATCAAATCACCTCATTCTTTGGGGCACACGTGAGGAACACAAATGCGAACAAGCCTGAATGGTCCCCAGGACTATATGCGAATGAAAACTCACACCCCAGAAGTGACTCGAACCCATACTCCCAGGAGCAACGCAACTGGTAACTACGGGACGCCTTAATCCGCTTGACCATCACGACCGGACATAAGGAAGTGATAGCCTAAGCTATATGAACCACTTCCCCGCCGGCACTTGGATGGTTATCTTGGGCATAGCATTTTATCAAATCACCTCATTCTTTGGGGCACACGTGAGGAACACAAATGCGAACAAGCCTGAATGGTCCCCAGGACTATATGCGAATGAAAACTCACACCCCAGAAGTGACTCGAACCCATACTCCCAGGAGCAACGCAACTGGTAACTACGGGACGCCTTAATCCGCTTGACCATCACGACCGGACATAAGGAAGTGATAGCCTAAGCTATATGAACCACTTCCCCGCCGGCACTTGGATGGTTATCTTGGGCATAGCATTTTATCAAATCACCTCATTCTTTGGGGCACACGTGAGGAACACAAATGCGAACAAGCCTGAATGGTCCCCAGGACTATATGCGAATGAAAACTCACACCCCAGAAGTGACTCGAACCCATACTCCCAGGAGCAACGCAACTGGTAACTACGGGACGCCTTAATCCGCTTGACCATCACGACCGGACATAAGGAAGTGATAGCCTAAGCTATATGAACCACTTCCCCGCCGGCACTTGGATGGTTATCTTGGGCATAGCATTTTATCAAATCACCTCATTCTTTGGGGCACACGTGAGGAACACAAATGCGAACAAGCCTGAATGGTCCCCAGGACTATATGCGAATGAAAACTCACACCCCAGAAGTGACTCGAACCCATACTCCCAGGAGCAACGCAACTGGTAACTACGGGACGCCTTAATCCGCTTGACCATCACGACCGGACATAAGGAAGTGATAGCCTAAGCTATATGAACCACTTCCCCGCCGGCACTTGGATGGTTATCTTGGGCATAGCATTTTATCAAATCACCTCATTCTTTGGGGCACACGTGAGGAACACAAATGCGAACAAGCCTGAATGGTCCCCAGGACTATATGCGAATGAAAACTCACACCCCAGAAGTGACTCGAACCCATACTCCCAGGAGCAACGCAACTGGTAACTACGGGACGCCTTAATCCGCTTGACCATCACGACCGGACATAAGGAAGTGATAGCCTAAGCTATATGAACCACTTCCCCGCCTAGTTGTGCTTGGATGGTTATCTCTGGCATCTTTGGTCAAATCTCTCAACCGTCAATCAACAGGTGTACAGGTTCCTGAGCCTACTGGGCTCTATCATATCTTCACTTGAAACTGTGTATGGAGTCAGCCTCCACCACATCACTTTCTAATGCATTCCATTTGTCAACCATTCTGACACTAAAAAGTTCTTTCAAATATCTCTGTGGCTCATTTGGGCACTCAGTTTCCACCTGTGGAAACTGAGTGTATACTCACCTATTTGTGCTTGCGGGGTTGAGCTCTGGCTCTTTGTTTCCGCCTCTCACTGTCAATCACTGGTGTACAGGTTCCTGAGGGTGTATAATTGTTCCTGTGTGTTCCTGTGTGTATGTTTGACTATGTTTTCCTAACTCAAACAGTGAGGGGTATTACTCCTCTACTCATATTTGTAATGAGTGTCAGCAGGAGTACAGTCTCTCAGGTAGTGGTCCACGCAGTGTCCCTCACACTCACCACAGACTCTGACAGCTCAACTATTGTTTCCATCCAGAACCTCCCGTGTGGATACCTGAACCGAAGACGAATTGTCACTGTTACAGACTTGATTGTAACTTGTTTTATTTTATTGCTACAGACTCTAAGAGAGTCTGAGCCGCCCAGTCTACGACTCTGAATCAGTCGTCACCACCTTACTTAAGGCTGTTAACGCAGCCCGTCTTCTTAAGTTTGTCACGACGTACAAAAAATGATGTACTAAATTGCCTGAACCTAACCTATCCCAACCCAACCGATGGACCACGAATAGAAAATGTGGTTGTTTGTGAGCCGCTATGTGTGTGTGTGTGGTGTGGTGTGTGTGTGTGTGTGTGTGTGTGTGTGTGTGGTGTTGTGTGTGTGTGTGTGTGTGTGTGTGTGGGTGTTGTGTACTCACCTAGTTGTACTCACCTAGTTGTGCTTGCGGGGGTTGAGCTCTGGCTCTTTGGTCCCGCCTCTCAACCGTCAATCAACAGGTGTACAGTTTCCTGAGCCTAATGGGCTCTATCATATCTACACTTGAAACTGTGTATGGAGTCAGCCTCCCACCACATCGCTTCCTAATGCATTCCATTTGTCACCACTCT
>WNGS01168583.1:767974-792937 GCA_020271785.1 Procambarus virginalis | reverse complement strand
GGGGAAGTGGTTCATATAGCTTAGGCTATCACTTCCTTATTCCGGTCGTGATGGTCAAGCGGATTAAGGCGTCCCGTAGTTACCAGTTGCGTTGCTCCTGGGAGTATGGGTTCGAGTCACTTCTGGGGTGTGAGTTTTCATTCGCATATAGTCCTGGGGACCATTCAGGCTTGTTCGCATTTGTGTTCCTCTATCGTGTGCCCCAAAGAATGAGGTGATTTGATAAAATGCTATGCCCAAGATAACCATCCAAGTGCCGGCGGGGAAGTGGTTCATATTAGCTTAGGCTATCACTTCCTTATGTCCGGTCGTGATGGTCAAGCGGATTAAGGCGTCCGTAGTTACCATTGCGTTGCTCCTGGGAGTATGGGTTCGAGTCACTTCTGGGTGTGAGTTTTCATTCGCATATAGTCCTGGGGACCATTCAGGCTTGTTCGCATTTGTGTTCCTCACGTGTGCCCCAAAGAATGAGGTGATTTGATAAAATGCTATGCCAAGATAACCATCCAAGTGCCGGCGGGGAAGTGGTTCATATTAGCTTAGGCTATCACTTCCTTATGTCCGGTCGTGATGGTCAAGCGGATTAAGGCGTCCCGTAGTTACCATTGCTTGCTCCTGGGAGTATGGGTTCGAGTCACTTCTGGGGTGTGAGTTTTCATTCGCATATAGTCCTGGGGACCATTCAGGCTTGTTCGCATTTGTGTTCCTCAGTGTGCCCCAAAGAATGAGGTGATTTGATAAAATGCTATGCCCAAGATAACCATCCAAGTGCCGGCGGGGAAGTGGTTCATATAGCTTAGGCTATCACTTCCTTATGTCCGGTCGTGATGGTCAAGGGATTAAGGCGTCCCGTAGTTACCAGTTGCGTTGCTCCTGGGAGTATGGGTTCGAGTCACTTCTGGGGTGTGAGTTTTCATTCGCATATAGTCCTGGGGACCATTCAGGCTTGTTCGCATTTGTGTTCCTCACGGTGCCCCAAAGAATGAGGTGATTTGATAAAATGCTATGCCCAAGATAACCATCCAAGTGCCGGCGGGGAAGTGGTTCATATAGCTTAGGCTATCACTTCCTTATGTCCGGTCGTGATGGTCAAGCGGATTAAGGCGTCCCGTAGTTACCAGTTGCGTTGCTCCTGGGAGTATGGGTTCGAGTCACTTCTGGGGTGTGAGTTTTCATTCGCATATAGTCCTGGGGACCATTCAGGCTTGTTCGCATTTGTGTTCCTCACGTGTGCCCCAAAGATGAGGTGATTTGATAAAATGCTATGCCCAGATAACCATCCAAGTGCCGGCGGGAAGTGGTTCTATAGCTTAGGCTATCACTTCCTTATGTCCGGTCGTGATGGTCAAGCGGATTAAGGCGTCCCGTAGTTACCAGTTGCGTTGCTCCTGGGAGTATGGGTTCGAGTCACTTCTGGGTGTGAGTTTCATTCGCATATAGTCCTGGGGACCATTCAGGCTTGTTCGCATTTGTGTTCTCATGTGTGCCCCAAAGAATGAGGTGATTTGATAAAATGCTATCCCAAGATAACCATCCAAGTGCCGGCGGGGAAGTGGTTCATATAGCTTAGGCTATCACTTCCTATGTCCGGTCGTGATGGTCAAGCGGATTAAGGCGTCCCGTAGTTACCAGTTGCGTTGCTCCTGGGAGTATGGGTTCGAGTCACTTCTGGGGTGTGAGTTTTCATTCGCATATAGTCCTGGGGACCATTCAGGCTTGTTCGCATTTGTGTTCCTCACGTGTGCCCCAAAGAATGAGGTGATTTGATAAAATGCTATGCCCAAGATAACCATCCAAGTGCCGGCGGGGAAGTGGTTCATATAGCTTAGGCTATCACTTCCTTATGTCCGGTCGTGATGGTCAAGCGGATTAAGGCGTCCCGTAGTTACCAGTTGCGTTGCTCCTGGGAGTATGGGTTCGAGTCACTTCTGGGGTGTGAGTTTTCATTCGCATATAGTCCTGGGACCATTCAGGCTTGTTCGCATTTGTGTTCCTCAGTGTGCCCCAAAGAATGAGGTGATTTGATAAAATGCTATGCCCAAGATAACCATCCAAGT
This sequence comes from Procambarus virginalis, assembly GCA_020271785.1. NCBI lineage: Eukaryota > Metazoa > Arthropoda > Malacostraca > Decapoda > Cambaridae > Procambarus > Procambarus virginalis. The sequence continues at coordinate 790,880 of WNGS01168583.1, read as the reverse complement.
GCCGGCGGGGAAGTGGTTCATATTGCTTAGGCTATCACTTCCTTATGTCCGGTCGTGATGGTCAAGCGGATTAAGGCGTCCCGTAGTTACCATTGCTTTGCTCCTGGGAGTATGGGTTCGAGTCACTTCTGGGTGTGAGTTTCATTCGCATATAGTCCTGGGGACCATTCAGGCTTGTTCGCATTTGTGTTCCTCACGTGTGCCCCAAAGAATGAGGTGATTTGATAAAATGCTATGCCCAGATAACCATCCAGTGCCGGCGGGGAAGTGGTTCATATAGCTTAGGCTATCACTTCCTTATGTCCGGTCGTGATGGTCAAGCGGATTAAGGCGTCCCGTAGTTACCAGTTGCGTTGCTCCTGGGAGTATGGGTTCGAGTCACTTCTGGGGTGTGAGTTTTCATTCGCATATAGTCCTGGGGACCATTCAGGCTTGTTCGCATTTGTGTTCCTCACGTGTGCCCCAAAGAATGAGGTGATTTGATAAAATGCTATGCCCAAGATAACCATCCAAGTGCCGGCGGGGAAGTGGTTCATATAGCTTAGGCTATCACTTCCTTATGTCCGGTCGTGATGGTCAAGCGGATTAAGGCGTCCCGTAGTTACCAGTTGCGTTGCTCCTGGGAGTATGGGTTCGAGTCACTTCTGGGGTGTGAGTTTTCATTCGCATATAGTCCTGGGACCATTCAGGCTTGTTCGCATTTTGTTCCTCAGTGTGCCCCAAAGAATGAGGTGATTTGATAAAATGCTATGCCCAAGATAACCATCCAAGTGCCGGCGGGGAAGTGGTTCATATAGCTTAGGCTATCACTTCCTTATGTCGGTCGTGATGGTCAAGCGGATTAAGGCGTCCCGTAGTTACCAGTTGCGTTGCTCCTGGGAGTATGGGTTCGAGTCACTTCTGGGTGTGAGTTTTCATTCGCATATAGTCCTGGGGACCATTCAGGCTTGTTCGCATTTGTGTTCCTCACTGTGTCCCAAAGAATGAGGTGATTTGATAAAATGCTATGCCCAGATAACCATCCAGTGCCGGCGGGGAAGTGGTTCATATAGCTTAGGCTATCACTTCCTTATGTCCGGTCGTGATGGTCAAGCGGATTAAGGCGTCCCGTAGTTACCAGTTGCGTTGTCCTGGGAGTATGGGTTCGAGTCACTTCTGGGGTGTGAGTTTTCATTCGCATATAGTCCTGGGGACCATTCAGGCTTGTTCGCATTTGTGTTCCTCACGTGTGCCCCAAAGAATGAGTGATTTGATAAAATGCTATCCCGATAACCATCCAAGTGCCGGCGGGGAAGTGGTTCATATAGCTTAGGCTATCACTTCCTTATGTCGGTCGTGATGGTCAAGCGGATTAAGGCGTCCCGTAGTTACCAGTTGCGTTGCTCCTGGGAGTATGGGTTCGAGTCACTTCTGGGGTGTGAGTTTTCATTCGCATATAGTCCTGGGGACCATTCAGGCTTGTTCGCATTTGTGTTCCTCACGTGTGCCCCAAAGAATGAGGTGATTTGATAAAATGCTATGCCCAAGATAACCATCCAAGTGCCGGCGGGAAGTGGTTCATATGCTTAGGCTATCACTTCCTTATGTCCGGTCGTGATGGTCAAGCGGATTAAGGCGTCCCTAGTTACCAGTTGCGTTGCTCCTGGGAGTATGGGTTCGAGTCACTTCTGGGTGTGAGTTTTCATTCGCATATAGTCCTGGGGACCATTCAGGCTTGTTCGCATTTGTGTTCCTCACGTGTGCCCCAAAGAATGAGGTGATTTGATAAAATGCTATGCCCAGATAACCATCCAAGTGCCGGCGGGGAAGTGGTTCATATAGCTTAGGCTATCACTTCCTTATGTCCGGTCGTGATGGTCAAGCGGATTAAGGCGTCCCTAGTTACCAGTTGCGTTGCTCCTGGGAGTATGGGTTCGAGTCACTTCTGGGGTGTGAGTTTTCATTCGCATATAGTCCTGGGGACCATTCAGGCTTGTTCGCATTTGTGTTCCTCAGTGTGCCCCAAAGAATGAGGTGATTTGATAAAATGCTATGCCCAGATAACCATCCAAGTGCCGGCGGGGAAGTGGTTCATATAGCTTAGGCTATCACTTCCTTATGTCCGGTCGTGATGGTCAAGGGATTAAGGCGTCCCGTAGTTACCAGTTGCGTTGCTCCTGGGAGTATGGGTTCGAGTCACTTCTGGGGGTGAGTTTTCATTCGCATATAGTCCTGGGGACCATTCAGGCTTGTTCGCATTTGTGTTCTCACGTGTGCCCCAAAGAATGAGGTGATTTGATAAAATGCTATGCCCAAGATAACCATCCAAGTGCCGGCGGGAAGTGGTTCATATAGCTTAGGCTATCACTTCCTTATGTCCGGTCTGATGGTCAAGCGGATTAAGGCGTCCCGTAGTTACCAGTTGCGTTGCTCTGGGAGTATGGGTTCGAGTCACTTCTGGGGTGTGAGTTTTCATTCGCATATAGTCCTGGGGACCATTCAGGCTTGTTCGCATTTGTGTTCTCATGTGTGCCCCAAAGAATGAGGTGATTTGATAAAATGCTATGCCCAAGATAACCATCCAAGTGCCGGCGGGGAAGTGGTTCATATAGCTTAGGCTATCACTTCCTTATGTCCGGTCGTGATGGTCAAGCGGATTAAGGCGTCCCGTAGTTACCAGTTGCGTTGCTCCTGGGAGTATGGGTTCGAGTCACTTCTGGGGTGTGAGTTTTCATTCGCGCCGGCACTTGGATGGTTATCTTGGGCATAGCATTTATCAAATCACCTCATTCTTTGGGCACACATGATGAACACAAATGCGAACAAGCCTGAATGGTCCCCAGGACTATATGCGAATGAAAGCTCACACCCCAGAAGTGACTCGAACCCATACTCCCAGGAGCAACGCAACTGGTACTACGGGACGCCTTAATCCGCTTGACCATCACGACCGGACATAAGGAAGTGATAGCCTAAGCTATATGAACCACTTCCCCGCCGGCACTTGGATGGTTATCTTGGGCATAGCATTTTGTCAAATCACCTCATTCTTTGGGGCACACGTGAGGAACACAAATGCGAACAAGCCTGAATGGTCCCCAGGACTATATGCGAATGAAAACTCACACCCCAGAAGTGACTCGAACCCATACTCCCAGGAGCAACGCAACTGGTAACTACGGGACGCCTTAATCCGCTTGACCATCACGACCGGACATAAGGAAGTGATAGCCTAAGCTATATGAACCACTTCCCCGCCGGCACTTGGATGGTTATCTTGGGCATAGCATTTTATCAAATCACCTCATTCTTTGGGGCACAAATGATGAACACAAATGCGAACAAGCCTGAATGGTCCCCAGGACTATATGCGAATGAAAACTCACACCCCAGAAGTGACTCGAACCCATACTCCCAGGAGCAACGCAACTGGTAACTACGGGACGCCTTAATCCGCTTGACCATCACGACCGGACATAAGGAAGTGATAGCCTAAGCTATATGAACCACTTCCCCGCCGGCACTTGGATGGTTATCTTGGGCATAGCATTTTATCAAATCACCTCATTCTTTGGGGCACACATGAGGAACACAAATGCGAACAAGCCTGAATGGTCCCCAGGACTATATGCGAATGAAAACTCACACCCCAGAAATGACTCGAACCCATACTCCCAGGAGCAAAGCAACTGGTAACTACGGGACGCCTTAATCCGCTTGACCATCACGACCGGACATAAGGAAGTGATAGCCTAAGCTATATGAACCACTTCCCCCGCCGGCACTTGGATGGTTATCTTGGGCATAGCATTTTATCAAATCACCTCATTCTTTGGGGCACACATGAGGAACACAAATGCGAACAAGCCTGAATGGTCCCAGGACTATATGCGAATGAAAACTCACACCCCAGAAGTGACTCGAACCCATACTCCCAGGAGCAACGCAACTGGTAACTACGGGACGCCTTAATCCGCTTGACCATCACGACCGGACATAAGGAAGTGATAGCCTAAGCTATATGAACCACTTCCCCGCCGGCACTTGGATGGTTATCTTGGGCATAGCATTTTATCAAATCACCTCATTCTTTGGGGCACACGTGAGGAACACAAATGCGAACAAGCCTGAATGGTCCCCAGGACTATATGCGAATGAAAACTCACACCCCAGAAGTGACTCGAACCCATACTCCCAGGAGCAACGCAACTGGTAACTACGGGACGCCTTAATCCGCTTGACCATCACGACCGGACATAAGGAAGTGATAGCCTAAGCTATATGAACCACTTCCCCGCCGGCACTTGGATGGTTATCTTGGCATAGCATTTTATCAAATCACCTCATTCTTTGGGGCACACGTGAGGAACACAAATGCGAACAAGCCTGAATGGTCCCCAGGACTATATGCGAATGAAAACTCACACCCCAGAAGTGACTCGAACCCATACTCCCAGGAGCAACGCAACTGGTAACTACGGGACGCCTTAATGCTTGACCATCACGACCGGACATAAGGAAGTGATAGCCTAAGCTATATGAACCACTTCCCCGCCGGCACTTGGATGGTTATCATGGGCATAGCATTTTATCAAATCACCTCATTCTTTGGGGCACACGTGAGGAACACAAATGCGAACAAGCCTGAATGGTCCCCAGGACTATATGCGAATGAAAACTCACACCCCAGAAGTGACTCGAACCCATACTCCCAGGAGCAAAGCAACTGGTAACTACGGAACGCCTTAATCCGCTTGACCATCACGACCAGACATAAGGAAGTGATAGCCTAAGCTATATGAACCACTTCCCCGCCGGCACTTGGATGGTTATCTTGGGCATAGCATTTTATCAAATCACCTCATTCTTTGGGGCACACGTGAGGAACACAAATGCGAACAAGCCTGAATGGTCCCCAGGACTATATGAAAACTCACACACACCCAGAAGTGACTCGAACCCATACTCCCAGGAGCAACGCAACTGGTAACTACGGGACGCCTTAATCCGCTTGACCATCACGACCGGACATAAGGAAGTGATAGCCTAAGCTATATGAACCACTTCCCCGCCGGCACTTGGATGGTTATCTTGGGCATAGCATTTTATCAAATCACCTCATTCTTTGGGGCACACGTGAGGAACACAAATGCGAACAAGCCTGAATGGTCCCCAGGACTATATGCGAATGAAAACTCACACCCCAGAAGTGACTCGAACCCATACTCCCAGGAGCAACGCAACTGGTAACTACGGGACGCCTTAATCCGCTTGACCATCACGACCGGACATAAGGAAGTGATAGCCTAAGCTATATGAACCACTTCCCCGCCGGCACTTGGATGGTTATCTTGGGCATAGCATTTTATCAAATCACCTCATTCTTTGGGGCACACGTGAGGAACACAAATGCGAACAAGCCTGAATGGTCCCCAGGACTATATGCGAATGAAAACTCACACCCCAGAAGTGACTCGAACCCATACTCCCAGGAGCAACGCAACTGGTAACTACGGGACGCCTTAATCCGCTTGACCATCACGACCGGACATAAGGAAGTGATAGCCTAAGCTATATGAACCACTTCCCCGCCGGCACTTGGATGGTTATCTTGGGCATAGCATTTTATCAAATCACCTCATTCTTTGGGGCACACATGAGGAACACAAATGCGAACAAGCCTGAATGGTCCCCAGGACTATATGCGAATGAAAACTCACACCCCAGAAGTGACTCGAACCCATACTCCCAGGAGCAACGCAACTGGTAACTACGGGACGCCTTAATCCGCTTGACCATCACGACCGGACATAAGGAAGTGATAGCCTAAGCTATATGAACCACTTCCCCGCCGGCACTTGGATGGTTATCTTGGGCATAGCATTTTATCAAATCACCTCATTCTTTGGGGCACACGTGAGGAACACAAATGCAAACAAGCCTGAATGGTCCCCAGGACTATATGCGAATGAAAACTCACACCCCAGAAGTGACTCGAACCCATACTCCCAGGAGCAACGCAACTGGTACTACGGGACGCCTTAATCCGCTTGACCATCACGACCGGACATAAGGAAGTGATAGCCTAAGCTATATGAACCACTTCCCCGCCGGCACTTGGATGGTTATCTTGGGCATAGCATTTTATCAAATCACCTCATTCTTTGGGGCACACGTGAGGAACACAAATGCGAACAAGCCTGAATGGTCCCCAGGACTATATGCGAATGAAAACTCACACCCAGAAGTGACTCGAACCCATACTCCCAGGAGCAACGCAACTGGTAACTACGGGACGCCTTAATCCGCTTGACCATCACGACCGGACATAAGAAAGTGATAGCCTAAGCTATATGAACCACTTCCCCGCCGGCACTTGATGGTTATCTTGGGCATAGCATTTTATCAAATCACCTCATTCTTTGGGGCACACATGAGGAACACAAATGCGAACAAGCCTGAATGGTCCCCAGGACTATATGCGAATGAAAACTCACACCCCAGAAGTGACTCGAACCCATACTCCCAGGAGCAACGCAACTGTAGTAACTACGGGACGCCTTATCCGCTTGACCATCACGACCGGACATAAGGAAGTGATAGCCTAAGCTATATGAACCACTTCCCGCCGGCACTTGGATGGTATCTTGGGCATAGCATTTTATCAAATCACCTCATTCTTTGGGGCACACGTGAGGAACACAAATGCGAACAAGCCTGAATGGTCCCCAGGACTATATGCGAATGAAAACTCACACCCCAGAAGTGACTCGAACCCATACTCCCAGGAGCAAAGCAACTGGTAACTACGGGACGCCTTAATCCGCTTGACCATCACGACCGGACATAAGGAAGTGATAGCCTAAGCAATATGAACCACTTCCCCGCCGGCACTTGGATGGTTATCTTGGGCATAGCATTTTATCAAATCACCTCATTCTTTGGGCACACGTGAGGAACACAAATGCGAACAAGCCTGAATGGTCCCCACTATATGCGAATGAAAACTCACACCCCAGAAGTGACTCGAACCCATACTCCCAGGAGCAACGCAACTGGTACTACGGGACGCCTTAATCCGCTTGACCATCACGACCGGACATAAGGAAGTGATAGCCTAAGCTATATGAACCACTCCCCGCCGGCACTTGGATGGTTATCTTGGGCATAGCATTTTATCAAATCACCTCATTCTTTGGGGCACGTGATGAACACAAATGCGAACAAGCCTGAATGGTCCCCAGGACTATATGCGATTGAAAACTCACACCCCAGAAGTGACTCGAACCCATACTCCCAGGAGCAACGCAACTGGTAACTACGGGACGCCTTAATCCGCTTGACCATCACGACCGGACATAAGGAAGTGATAGCCTAAGCTATATGAACCACTTCCCCGCCGGCACTTGGATGGTTATCTTGGGCATAGCATTTTATCAAATCACCTCATTCTTTGGGGCACACGTGAGGAACACAAATGCGAACAAGCCTGAATGGTCCCCAGGACTATATGCGAATGAAAACTCACACCCCAGAAGTGACTCGAACCCATACTCCCAGGAGCAAAGCAACTGGTAACTACGGACGCCTTAATCCGCTTGACCATCACGACCGGACATAAGGAAGTGATAGCCTAAGCATATGAACCACTTCCCCGCCGGCACTTGGATGTTATCTTGGGCATAGCATTTTATCAAATCACCTCATTCTTTGGGGCACACGTGAGGAACACAAATGCGAACAAGCCTGAATGGTCCCCAGGACTATATGCGAATGAAAACTCACACCCCAGAAGTGACTCGAACCCATACTCCCAGGAGCAACGCAACTGGTAACTACGGGACGCCTTAATCCGCTTGACCATCACGACCGGACATAAGGAAGTGATAGCCTAAGCTATATGAACCACTTCCCCGCCGGCACTTGGATGGTTTTCTTGGGCATAGCATTTTATCAAATCACCTCATTCTTTGGGGCACACGTGAGGAACACAAATGCGAACAAGCCTGAATGGTCCCCAGGACTATATGCGAATGAAAACTCACCCCCAGACGTGACTCGAAACCATACTCCCAGGAGGAACGCAACTGGTAACTACGGGACGCCTTAATCTGCTTGACCATCACGACCGGACATAAGGAAGTGATAGCCTAAGCTATATGAACCACTTCCCCGCCGGCACTTGGATGGTATCTTGGGCATAGCATTTTATCAAATCACCTCATTCTTTGGGCACACATGAGGAACACAAATGCGAACAAGCCTGAATGGTCCCCAGGACTATATGCGAATGAAAACTCACACCCCAGAAGTGACTCGAACCCATACTCCCAGGAGCAACGCAACTGGTAACTACGGGACGCCTTAATCCGCTTGACCATCACGACCGGACATAAGGAAGTGATAGCCTAAGCTATATGAACCACTTCCCCGCCGGCACTGGATGGTTATCTTGGGCATAGCATTTTATCAAATCACCTCATTCTTTGGGGCACACGTGAGGAACACAAATGCGAACAAGCCTGAATGGTCCCCAGGACTATATGCGAATGAAACTCACACCCCAGAAGTGACTCGAACCCATACTCCCAGGAGCAACGCAACTGGTAACTACGGACGCCTTAATCCGCTTGACCATCACGACCGGACATAAGGAAGTGATAGCCTAAGCAATATGAACCACTTCCCCGCCGGCACTTGGATGGTTATCTTGGGCATAGCATTTTATCAAATCACCTCATTCTTTGGGGCACACGTGAGGAACACAAATGCGAACAAGCCTGAATGGTCCCCAGGACTATATGCGAATGAAAACTCACACCCCAGAAGTGACTCGAACCCATACTCCCAGGAGCAACGCAACTGGTAACTACGGGACGCCTTAATCCGCTTGACCATCACGACCGGACATAAGAAGTGATAGCCTAAGCTATAAACCACTTCCCCGCCGGCACTTCGATGGTTATCTTGGGCATAGCATTTTATCAAATCACCTCATTCTTTGGGGCACACGTGAGGAACACAAATGCGAACAAGCCTGAATGGTCCCCAGGACTATATGCGAATGAAAACTCACACCCCAGAAGTGACTCGAACCCATACTCCCAGGAGCAACGCAACTGGTAACTACAGGACGCCTTAATCCGCTTGACCATCACGACCGGACATAAGGAAGTGATAGCCTAAGCTATATGAACTACTTCCCCGCCTAGTTGTGCTTGACAGGTTTAAGCTCTGGCTCTTTGGTCCCGCCTCTCAACCGTCAATCAACAGGTGTACAGGTTCCTGAGCCTACTGGGCTCTATCATATCTTCACTTGAAACTGTGTATGGAGTCAGCCTCCACCACATCACTTTCTAATGCATTCCATTTGTCAACCATTCTGACACTAAAAGTTCTTTCAAATATCCTCTGTGGCTCATTTGGGCACTCAGTTTCCACCTGTGGAAACTGAGTGTATACTCACCTATTTGTGCTTGCGGGGTTGAGCTCTGGCTCTTTGTTTCCGCCTCTCACTGTCCATCAACTGGTGTACAGGTTCCTGAGGGTGTATAATTGTTCCTGTGTGTTTGTGTGGTATGTTTGACTATGTTTTCCTAACTCAAACAGTGAGGGGTATTACTCCTCTACTCATATTTGTAATGAGTGTCAGCAGGAGTCCAGTCTCTCAGGTAGTGGTCCACGCAGTGTCCCTCCACTCACCACAGACTCTGACAGCTCAACTATTGTTTCCATCCAGAACCTCCTTGGGGATACCTGAACCGAACGAAATTGTCACTGTTACAGACTTGATTGTAACTTGTTTTATTTTATTGCTACAGACTCTAAGAGAGTCTGAGCCGCCCAGTCTACGACTCTGAATCAGTCGTCACCACCTTACTTAAGGCTGTTAACGCAGCCCGTCTTCTTAAGTTGTCACGACGTACAAAAAATGATGTACTAAATTGCCTGAACCTAACCTATCCCAACCCAACGTGGACCACGAATAGAAACTGTGGTTGTTTGTGAGCCGCTATGTGTGTGTGTGTGGTGTGTGTTGTGTGTGTGTGTGTGTGTGTGTGTGGTGTGTGGTGTGTGTGTGTGTGTGTGTGTGTGGTGGTGTGTTTGTGTACTCACCTAGTTTGTACTCACCTAGTTGTGCTTGCGGGGGTTGAGCTCTGGCTCTTTGGTCCCCCTCTCAACCGTCAATCAACAGGTGTACAGTTTCCTGAGCCTAATGGGCTCTATCATATCTACACTTGAAACTGTGTATGGAGTCCAGCCTCCACCACATCGCTTCCTAATGCATTCCATTTGTCACCACTCTGACACTAAAAAAAGTTCTTTCTAATATCTCTGTGGCTCATTGGGCACTCAGTTCCACCTGTGTCCCCTAGTGCATGTGCCCTTGTGTTAAACAGCCTGTCTTTATCAACCCTGTCGATTCCCCTGAGAATCTTGAATGTGGTGATCATGTCCCCATAACTCTTCTGTCTTCCAACGAAGTGAGGTTTAATTCCTGCAGTCGCTCCTCGTNTTCACTGCTACAGCATTAGAAAGCTGAAGTAGCCCCAATTTGGTTGAAGTCTTGTAACTGAGTAAAGACTCCTTTGCATTCCTAACAACATGGAATGTAGTAATGAGCATTGCATTCTTTGACTTAATCTCTGCAGTGAAAGTTCCAATCACTGGTAAGGCTACCTTTGAAGCATAGGCAGTGGCTTTACCATTGTATTTTTCAAGCTTTGGTAACTGTTTTTTAAATTTCTCATAGTGGCACTCAGCAATGGTGTCAATGTTTGATCCAGTGTCAATGAGAATTTTGAGACAAATGCCAGCAATGTATACTATAGTCTCTGGGTTGTTTGGAAGATCATTCCATTTTGTGATTGATTGTACTCCATAAATATAATCACATTCACTGTCATCTGAGACTGGTTGTAATGAAATGTTGTCTTGTATATTATTAACATTCTTGATTTGAGGTGCAATATTGTGTTTGCCACCTCGACTCCTATGACTTGATCCTCGTACATTGCTTTTATTTATTGATTGTGGTTTCTTTAGTGCGGAACGACACATAGCACCAAAATGACCTAGTTTTCTACACTCATAGCACTTCTTACCTTGTGCAGGACAAACATTATCTTGGTGTGGGTAGTCTCCTCCACAATTGTAACATTTATGTTGACAACCTCTGATGTGAGTCGTTGTGACTGCTTGAGTCTTGTTCCATGACTCCAGTTGTGATGTGGTTCTCGGCTCAATTTAATGTTAGGTTTGGCATGATATCTTCTACGATCATGGTGTACTCCCTGAACCTTACATACTTCATGACTGTTAGTAACAGTGGCAGAACCGTTGTTGGCACTGCACTCCATGGCACGAGCATCACGTGCAGCATCTTCCATTCGACGAGCCATATCCAGTATCTTGTTAAGAGAACTTTCATCATCAACAAGTTCTAGAGCTCTTCGACGGAGACGTGTAGATGTGCATGTTTCAATTATTTGCTGTTTGATTTCTTTGTCAACATCAGCAAACTCACAATGGGTTGCTAAACCCTGCAGACGTGTATGGTATTGATCAACAGTTTCATTAGAGAGTTGTTTTGCTCTCCTGAAATGCATAATTTCCATAGCAGTATTTTGCCTTGGTTTGAAATGCTCAGTTAATTTGGCCTTGGCAGTGTCATAATCTTTGGCACCACCAGTATCTTTCAGTGTATCAAAGATGTCACAAACTCTATCACCTGCATAATGAAGCAGAAAGGCACGCTTTCTTTCAGCACTTTTGATGTCAGAAACTATCAACAAATTTTCAAACCTTTTAAGCCATTTGACCCACCTCTGTGACAGGTTTGTCTGGTCACAGTCAGGATCAAATGCAGGAAACTGAGGTATATTTGCCATTTTTACTGAATAAATTTAAACTTATCACTTAAAATGTTCCTCAGAATATATAACACTTACTGCACTGTATATGTTATTCAAGAATTCACTGTAATTACTTTAATTTTGCAAAGCACACAAGCATTTTAATGCAAAAGTTCACAACAGTGCACAACACAGCAGCAACTGACTTCTTACCTAGCCCTTGTGTACATGTGTTGTTCCTACTCACAGCAACACAGCAGTTGTTAGCAGTTGGTACAGCAGTTGTCAGCAGTTGGTACAGCAGTTGGTACAGCAGTTGGTACAGCAGTAGGCAGCAGTTGGCACAGCAGTTGGCAGCAGTAGGCAGCAGTTGGCACAGCAGTTGGTTCACAGCGTGAAGAATTTTGTAGCACGAAGCGTCGTTTCGTAACCAAAACATCGGGTTTTGTACACTGCATCAAAGCGTCGTTTCGTACACAGCGTCGCCTCGCAGATTACTCAGTACACAGCTTGAGTCAGCACAGCTTGGGTAGCACACAGCATTGGCCAGCACACAGCAACGGCCAGCACACAGCAACATCAGCACACAGCAACAGTCAGCACAAATAAGCATGGGTATGGTGCTCACAGCTTCTCTTTCCTCCTCCGGGCGCGTGAGGCAGCATGCTTCTTCCTTGTGTTTTGTTGAACAAAATACCTGCGTTCCCAGTTCATCCTCGTCGCCAGTGTGGTGTCTGTATATAGCTGAGATAGTCTTGGTAGTAAGGTTGATGTAAAGTCATTCCTGGTTACTGACTTTAATACTTATAAACGATTACATGACTATGGCTCCCAAGCTTGGCAGGCGTCCTGTGCGCTCTTGTTTACCTCCTCTAGTGGCGTCCAGCCGCCGCACATAGAAAACGGATGGTACCATTTTCTGTGAACATGACAGTCCCCAGGACTATATGCGAATGAAAACTCACACCCCAGAAGTGACTCGAACCCATACTCCCAGGAGCAACGCAACTGGTAACACGGGACGCCTTAATCCGCTTGACCATCACGACCGGACATAAGGAAGTGATAGCCGAAGCTATATGAACCACTTCCCCGCCGGCACTTGGATGGTTATCTTGGGCATAGCATTTTATCAAATCACCTCATTCTTTGGGGCACACGTGAGGAACACAAATGCGAACAAGCCTGAATGGTCCCCAGGACTATATGCGAATGAAAACTCACACCCCAGAAGTGACTCGAACCCATACTCCCAGGAGCAACGCAACTGGTATGTACAGGACGCCTTAATCCGCTTGACCATCACGACCGGACATAAGGAAGTGATAGCCGAAGCTATTTGAACCACTTCCCCGCCGGCACTGGATGGTTATCTTGGGCATAGCATTTTATCAAATCACCTCATTCTTTGGGGCACACGTGAGGAACACAAATGCGAACAAGCCTGAATGGTCCCCAGGACTATATGCGAACGAAAACTCACACCCCAGAAGTGACTCGAACCCATACTCCCAGGAGCAACGCAACTGGTATGTACGGGACGCCTTAATCCGCTTGACCATCACGACCGGACATAAGGAAGTGATAGCCGAAGCTATTTGAACCACTTCCCCGCCGGCACTCGGATGGTATCTTGGGCATAGCATTTTATCAAATCACCTCATTTTTTGGGGCACACGTGAGGAACACAAATGCGAACAAGCCTGAATGGTCCCCAGGACTATATGCGAATGAAAACTCACACCCCAGAAGTGACTCGAACCCATACTCCCAGGAGCAACGCAACTGGTATGTACGGGACGCCTTAATCCGCTTGACCATCACGACCGGACATAAGGAAGTGATAGCCTAAGCTATATGAACCACTTCCCCGCCGGCACTTGGATGGTTATCTTGGGCATAGCATTTTATCAAATCACCTCATTCTTTGGGGCACACGTGAGGAACACAAATGCGAACAAGCCTGAATGGTCCCCAGGACTATATGCGAATGAAAACTCACACCCCAGAAGTGACTCGAACCCATACTCCCAGGAGCAAAGCAAGTGGTAACTACGGACGCCTTAATCCACTTTGACCATCACGACCGGACATAAGGAATGATAGCCGAAGCTATATGAACCACTTCCCGCCGTCGGCACTTGATGGTTATCTTGGGCATAGCNGGGCAGTATTTCAATTAGTTATTCCGGACGCGTTGCGGTCATCAGCGTTAAACTTGCGCATGCTTCGAAAATTGCAGGGCATCCGGGGTTTTTTTAAAAAACCCACTTAAAGGCAAAGTCTCTATTTTATTTCCCAGGATTACTTTCTGAAGTAATCAATTTCGTGAAGTCGTGCAATCGTTGCCAGAGGAGAAAAGGGTACCCTTAAGGTACAAGCCCCACTTCAGGAATTTCCTGAAATTCGTGAACCTCTAGACCGGGTGGAGCAGATTTGATTGATTTACATCATAGTCATTCAGGGAATAGATACGTGTTGGTGCTAGTTGACCATTTGTCTAGTACACTACACTAGTTGCATTACCTCAGAAGGATTCTCGTACGGTTGCAGATGCGTTCTTGCGTAGGTTCGTTACTGTATTCGGACCTCCTAAAGTTTTAGTCTCAGACCCCGGGTCAAGAATTCAATGGGAATATATTTAGAGAAGTTTGTAAAATTTAGAGACAACTTCGGCTTTTACAACAGCCTACCACCCACAAGCAAACGGAATGACGGAAAGGACTAATCGTTCAGTCAAGGATATGCTTGCAATCCTTGCTGAACATGACGCAAACACCTGGGATGAACACCTACCCTATGTTCAGTTAGCCTTGAATACTGCCATCCACCAATCAATTAACACCCAACCACTTCATTTGTTTACTGGTAATTCATGCAATTTCCCCTCAGGTCTGCTTAACAGACATAATGTTGCATACGGGGAGGACTATCCTTCAGAGGTCTTGGAAAAATGAGAAATGCATGGAATATTGCAGCTGAAGCGTCCAAGAAGCACGGAAAGGTATGCTCATTTTTATGACAAGAAAGTGCGCCCTCTTGAGTTGAAGGAAGGAAGCCTCGTATTGAGAGTGAATGAGGCTGCGCCCGCCAATCAGAGCAGGAAACTAGCTCCGAGGTGGCGAGGGCCGTATAGAGTAATTAAAAGGGCGGGGCGGTGAATCTTGTTATAAAAGGAGTATTCGAGGACCAGGTGGAAAGGACAATTCATGTTAATAAATTGAAACAATATCATGCTAGAGAGGAATTAGAACTGCCTTCAGCGGGTCTAGTTCCTGACTCTGCAGTGCTGACTCATGGCTTCACCGACGAGTCAGGGGATGAGGAGGATGACCCTCTGTCATCGCTCATCAGTAGTCAGGTGCAGTCTCGCCACCCTATGGTGACGAGATCTCGCGCTGTACAGTAAAGTAACTTCCTTGGTTAGTATAATTTAGTATTCATTAGATTTTCCTGTAATGGCAATGAGGTGAACTATTACTATGCTTAACTCGGGTAGCAACTTTTACCGTGCTCTGGGGTTCCACTTCCACCAAACCCAGAGTATATCTATGCTTCCGCTGTGTTGTCTGTCTGTTCCCAGGTCTGATTGGTACACCGACCCAGTTGTTCCAGCCACACGTGAACCCTTGTCTGTAAAGACAGAGGGGGGAGGCACGTTACACAAAGCCCTCCCCCCACCAGACCCAGTAACCCATACATCAGTTACTTTGGGGATGAGTGACTATCCAAGAGTCACCCGGCCGACGCCTCACGTCACTATACGAGGTTGTCAGGGCCAGCAAGCTGTCCACATTTAGCAGTCACCGGAGGTGCCATACAACGCCAGGGTAGCTGTCTCGAGATCACCACTACCCACCTGCTGCGTCATCAAGACTGCAGCCATTCCAGCAGTGTTGGAGGAGAGGTCAAGAAACTGGAAAGCAAGTAGCAGTACTCAAGAGTTTCGCCGGAAGATTAATGATTACGTCATCTAAAAGCAACAGGAACGCGGAACTAAGGCGGTCACAGGTGGAAGGCACGGTTTCCCTACAGAGTTCCGGGACTCGCCAATAGAAGGTCGCAAAATTGCCTCCTTTGGCCTAAAGTCGGCGGTACGAGGGTATACACAGTTGGTGTTTACGGCCTAGTAACCTGGTGATATCAAGAAACGCCTGAGATGTCGTGAGCAATGATGGAAGACGAGATTCACCTGTTCTGCAAACAAGCAAACCCGCCTCTACGACCCTTTGACACCACTCCTGTTACGAGACACCGTTGGTACATCCAGTCCTGCTCTGCTGTGGTCATCTGCAACGTCAAGTTAACATCAAGACTGCCGTGTGAACTGTGATTGATATGAAGGCGTGTGGACTGTCGGGAGCAAGATCAATGGCCGAAGTAACAGTATTCTACAGCTGTCACTTGGCACTCAGCTCTACTACACTCTGTCGTCAGTAAAAAAATACCGGATTGGAGTACAAGAGGACCAGGTATTGATGTCTACACATGGAAAGAAGCAAGATCGACATCGTCATCGACTACATTCAGCGTCTATCAGCATCGATTTTTTTTTTGCAATTACTCAATATGAACAATTGATACAAACAACAAAGTTGGCTCTGAACATCTGTGTAAAGAATATCTGAGCATTTTTTTTATAAATGTTGAAAAACAGATTTAAAATAATTATTCTGGTATATTGATATATGATGACTTTACTCTACAAATTGGTCAGTAAGTAAAATCGAAGCCCCTGTGTAATTGTCTAAGCCCAGAACAAACGGTTATGGAAAATTATGTAGTTTTTTTTTTCTCAGAATGTTTGAACACAGGAGAGGCGGACCAATATAAACATTGACACTTATAGTGAGTGCGAACACTTAGCTGTACAGTCAGCTGAAACCTGTGATATAGTTATAGGATTTTTTATATTTTTAGATACATGTAATAAAAATTAGGTGTGTTCCTTAGTATGTCAAGGTTGACATTGATTGGGGAGTGGATAGTACACGGATGTGAACTTGATAGTTCAGTAGTACGCTCCCGGATGACTGAAAGTTCAGTCTGAAGATATAACTTTTATGCTTTGGTTGAAGAAGAACCATGAGATTTTAATAGCTAGTAGTTGCTGTTAGAGTAGGGACATGTTATTTAGCTATGTCAGTAAGGGTAGGATGTATGTTTCCTGATGTTGGAGGATTGCTGTCAGTTGACAGCTGAGAAATTTTATGAATTTGAACATGTTTATTATGATGATGTTGGACACTAATGATTGTCAAAATTCTTGTTTAGTTAGGTTAGCTTTTGTTTGTGGCAATGAGTTAAATTGTGGGTTTGGATACTAAACCTCGTTAGTTTTAACAAATTAACAAGGTTTACTAAGTGCTTGTGCGGGGGGGTTGTAACAATCGAGGCTTGTTGTAAAAATTATCCAGAATGGTTATCTACACAAGGGAGAATGGGAAGCTGGACCCGCGTGGAAGCATCCCCCAGGGACTTAGCGGTGGAAATAACCACCTTTGTTCCCAAGCTTCATAATGAATCATTCTACAGTATTCACTTACTTAGAGAAATTAACCTTCAGTCATTTTGCATTCAAATTGCATTGTATAGTACTACTGTTCATAATATCAAGAGTATTCTCATTATTAGAAGGAGTTTAAGTCACCATCAGTGACGTCACAAGCAAGAACTAGGTTGTGACGCGGAGTGACCGGAGGTCATAGGTCACGAGGTTCCATGTCCTCTATTTCTCAAAGGTCAAATAGCTATGTTGTAATTGGGAATAGCTCTTCCTTAAGATGTTTGTGTAATTTAACTTCAGTACAATAAATCAATCAATCCGGATAATTCAGTACGACAGAGGTTAATTGTTATAACTTAAGCCTGGCAAAGTAACTTAGATACTAGCGGAAGAATACAGATCTAGGCCTCTGGGTAGAGGAGAGAGAGGACAGGGCAGTGTGGTTTCAGCAGCAACTGGGAGAGGTCATCCATCTCACCTCTTCCCCAAGGCAACACAACATCTAGCTGTCTATAGAAGGTAAAAGTTGCTTGGAGTTTCTTAGGGATAGGTCACTCATTGCCGTTAATATTCAGTTAGGGAGTGAACAATTATTTAGATTTTGCTTAATTTTTGAATAAATTAATTAGCTTAATGTGTATTTTATTATTTCCATTTTCTTTTGTATTAATGGTCCTTGTCACGTGGTCCCCACGTGGTCGAGTTGAGGTGGACGCCTATGCTCCTCGAATCTGAGTATATCATTCACATCCAATCAGGATTATCATCCCTGTTGATTTTAATTAACTACACACGTAAGATCCAGGGTTTATTTGTACTAGTGGGGAATCAAGCCCCAAGGTTGATTGTTTAGCGTGGTCGATCCAGATCTTGATCATTGCTCATTTTGGTTACTGATCTGGTGGTGGCGGCGGAAAGGAGATCCTAGAACTTTGCTAGAAGTCTATTTTCACGTCATACGGGTTGTAGAATCTCAAGTCGGTAAATCGTCTTGAGACTACGTGGCGTGGAGTCGGCTCGAGTAAAAGTCGTGGGGTCCCTTGGTTAAGAACCAAAGTAAAGAACACGGGTAAAGAGAGAAAAAGAGGGTAGAAGGAAGAGAGAGAACCCGTCCCGTGTTACATCATCACCGGACATAATGAAGTGATAGCCTAAGCTATTTGAACCACTTCCCTGCCGGCACTTGGATGGTTATCTTGGGCATAGCATTTTATCAAATCACCTCATTCTTTGGGGCACACGTGAGGAACACAAAAGCGAACAAGCCTGAATGGTCCCCAGGACTATATGCGAATGAAAACTCACACCCCAGAAGTGACTCGAACCCATACTCCCAGGAGCAACGCAACTGGTAACTATGGGACGCCTTAATCCGCTTGACCATCACGACCGGACATAAGGAAGTGATAGCCTAAGCTATTTGAACCACTTCCCCGCCGGCACTTGGATGGTTATCTTGGGCATAGCATTTTATCAAATCACCTCATTCTTTGGGGCACACGTGAGGAACACAAATGCGAACAAGCCTGAATGGTCCCCAGGACTATATGCGAATGAAAACTCACACCCCAGAAGTGACTCGAACCCATACTCCCAGGAGCAACGCAACTGGTAACTACGGGACGCCTTAATCCGCTTGACCATCACGACCGGACATAAGGAAGTGATAGCCTAAGCTATTTGAACCACTTCCCGCCGGCACTTGGATGGTTATCTTGGGCATAGCATTTTATCAAATCACCTCATTCTTTGGGGCACACGTGAGGAACACAAATGCGAACAAGCCTGAATGGTCCCCAGGACTATATGCGAATGAAAACTCACACCCCAGAAGTGACTCGAACCCATACTCCCAGGAGCAACGCAACTGGTAACTACGGGACGCCTTAATCCGCTTGACCATCACGACCGGACATAAGGAAGTGATAGCCTAAGCTATTTGAACCACTTCCCCGCCGGCACTTGGATGGTTATCTTGGGCATAGCATTTTATCAAATCACCTCATTCTTTGGGGCACACGTGAGGAACACAAATGCGAACAAGCCTGAATGGTCCCCAGGACTATATGCGAATGAAAACTCACACCCCAGAAGTGACTCGAACCCATACTCCCAGGAGCAACGCAACTGGTAACTACGGGACGCCTTAATCCGCTTGACCATCACGACCGGACATAAGGAAGTGATAGCCTAAGCTATTTGAACCACTTCCCCGCCGGCACTTGGATGGTTATCTTGGGCATAGCATTTTATCAAATCACCTCATTCTTTGGGGCACACGTGAGGAACACAAATGCGAACAAGCCTGAATGGTCCCCAGGACTATATGCGAATGAAAACTCACACCCCAGAAGTGACTCGAACCCATACTCCCAGGAGCAACGCAACTGGTAACTACGGACGCCTTAATCCGCTTGACCATCACGACCGGACATAAGGAAGTGATAGCCTAAGCTATTTGAACCACTTCCCCGCCGGCACTTGGATGGTTATCTTGGGCATAGCATTTTATCAAATCACCTCATTCTTTGGGGCACACGTGAGGAACACAAATGCGAACAAGCCTGAATGGTCCCCAGGACTATATGCGAATGAAAACTCACACCCCAGAAGTGACTCGAACCCATACTCCCAGGAGCAACGCAACTGGTAACTACGGGACGCCTTAATCCGCTTGACCATCACGACCGGACATAAGGAAGTGATAGCCTAAGCTATTTGAACCACTTCCCCGCCGGCACTTGGATGGTTATCTTGGGCATAGCATTTTATCAAATCACCTCATTCTTTGGGGCACACGTGAGGAACACAAATGCGAACAAGCCTGAATGGTCCCCAGGACTATATGCGAATGAAAACTCACACCCCAGAAGTGACTCGAACCCATACTCCCAGGAGCAACGCAACTGGTAACTACGGGACGCCTTAATCCGCTTGACCATCACGACCGGACATAAGGAAGTGATAGCCTAAGCTATTTGAACCACTTCCCCGCCGGCACTTGGATGGTTATCTTGGGCATAGCATTTTATCAAATCACCTCATTCTTTGGGGCACACGTGAGGAACACAAATGCGAACAAGCCTGAATGGTCCCCAGGACTATATGCGAATGAAAACTCACACCCCAGAAGTGACTCGAACCCATACTCCCAGGAGCAACGCAACTGGTATGTACAGGACGCCTTAATCCGCTTGACCATCACGACCGGACATAAGGAAGTGATAGCCTAAGCTATTTGAACCACTTCCCCGCCGGCACTTGGATGGTTATCTTGGGCATAGCATTTTATCAAATCACCTCATTCTTTGGGGCACACGTGAGGAACACAAATGCGAACAAGCCTGAATGGTCCCCAGGACTATATGCGAATGAAAACTCACACCCCAGAAGTGACTCGAACCCATACTCCCAGGAGCAACGCAACTGGTATGTACGGGACGCCTTAATCCGCTTGACCATCACGACCGGACATAAGGAAGTGATAGCCTAAGCTATTTGAACCACTTCCCCGCCGGCACTTGGATGGTTATCTTGGGCATAGCATTTTATCAAATCACCTCATTCTTTGGGGCACACGTGAGGAACACAAATGCGAACAAGCCTGAATGGTCCCCAGGACTATATGCGAATGAAAACTCACACCCCAGAAGTGACTCGAACCCATACTCCCAGGAGCAACGCAACTGGTAACAGGACGCCTTAATCCGCTTGACCATCACGACCGGACATAAGGAAGTGATAGCCTAAGCTATTTGAACCACTTCCCCGCCGGCACTTGGATGGTTATCTTGGGCATAGCATTTTATCAAATCACCTCATTCTTTGGGGCACACGTGAGGAACACAAATGCGAACAAGCCTGAATGGTCCCCAGGACTATATGCGAATGAAAACTCACACCCCAGAAGTGACTCGAACCCATACTCCCAGGAGCAACGCAACTGGTAACTACGGGACGCCTTAATCCGCTTGACCATCACGACCGGACATAAGGAAGTGATAGCCTAAGCTATTTGAACCACTTCCCCGCCGGCACTTGGATGGTTATCTTGGGCATAGCATTTTATCAAATCACCTCATTCTTTGGGGCACACGTGAGGAACACAAATGCGAACAAGCCTGAATGGTCCCCAGGACTATATGCGAATGAAAACTCACACCCCAGAAGTGACTCGAACCCATACTCCCAGGAGCAACGCAACTGGTAACTACGGGACGCCTTAATCCGCTTGACCATCACGACCGGACATAAGGAAGTGATAGCCTAAGCTATTTGAACCACTTCCCCGCCGGCACTTGGATGGTTATCTTGGGCATAGCATTTTATCAAATCACCTCATTCTTTGGGGCACACGTGAGGAACACAAATGCGAACAAGCCTGAATGGTCCCCAGGACTATATGCGAATGAAAACTCACACCCCAGAAGTGACTCGAACCCATACTCCCAGGAGCAACGCAACTGGTAACTACGGGACGCCTTAATCCGCTTGACCATCACGACCGGACATAAGGAAGTGATAGCCTAAGCTATTTGAACCACTTCCCCGCCGGCACTTGGATGGTTATCTTGGGCATAGCATTTTATCAAATCACCTCATTCTTTGGGGCACACGTGAGGAACACAAATGCGAACAAGCCTGAATGGTCCCCAGGACTATATGCGAATGAAAACTCACACCCCAGAAGTGACTCGAACCCATACTCCCAGGAGCAACGCAACTGGTAACTACGGGACGCCTTAATCCGCTTGACCATCACGACCGGACATAAGGAAGTGATAGCCTAAGCTATTTGAACCACTTCCCCGCCGGCACTTGGATGGTTATCTTGGGCATAGCATTTTATCAAATCACCTCATTCTTTGGGGCACACGTGAGGAACACAAATGCGAACAAGCCTGAATGGTCCCCAGGACTATATGCGAATGAAAACTCACACCCCAGAAGTGACTCGAACCCATACTCCCAGGAGCAACGCAACTGGTAACTACGGGACGCCTTAATCCGCTTGACCATCACGACCGGACATAAGGAAGTGATAGCCTAAGCTATTTGAACCACTTCCCCGCCGGCACTTGGATGGTTATCTTGGGCATAGCATTTTATCAAATCACCTCATTCTTTGGGGCACACGTGAGGAACACAAATGCGAACAAGCCTGAATGGTCCCCAGGACTATATGCGAATGAAAACTCACACCCCAGAAGTGACTCGAACCCATACTCCCAGGAGCAACGCAACTGGTAACTACGGGACGCCTTAATCCGCTTGACCATCACGACCGGACATAAGGAAGTGATAGCCTAAGCTATTTGAACCACTTCCCCGCCGGCACTTGGATGGTTATCTTGGGCATAGCATTTTATCAAATCACCTCATTCTTTGGGGCACACGTGAGGAACACAAATGCGAACAAGCCTGAATGGTCCCCAGGACTATATGCGAATGAAAACTCACACCCCAGAAGTGACTCGAACCCATACTCCCAGGAGCAACGCAACTGGTAACTACGGGACGCCTTAATCCGCTTGACCATCACGACCGGACATAAGGAAGTGATAGC